>WOVY01000545.1:0-249506 GCA_013436015.1 Rhipicephalus annulatus
TTTTGATAGAATGCTTGTGCATCATGCACAGTGTGTTTACCACTGAGCAAGAGTGTTCAGGAGGATTAGTGAAACTTAAGAGTTTCCGTTGGCTTCCTTGATTGTTCACTTCTCTCCCCCGAGTAACTATAGCGCCATTGTAATTCTTGCATTCTCTCGACGTTGTTGTAGACAACCGAAATTGAGGTCAGTTTTAGGCTTGTCGCCATGAGACATGCACTTCTTCCCGTTGAAGTTAAGTGCCGAACAAATCATCAGGTTTAGTTTTTTTTGGTCTAGTTTAGTATTACGTCCTGTTCGGCAATGCGAGGGGTGTGCTGAAGGCGCTTGCAGCGTTAGGTGTGGTTTGACAATGGTTGTCTTGTCGAGTTCATCGTATTCACAGGAGCTTGAGTCCGTGCAAGAGGCCTGATCGTGGGGAATGCCTGTGGAGATGATGGCTGTCCGGAGTGCTTCACAACGACACTCAAGAAGAAGCCAGGTGTCCGACCGCATCAGTTAAGCCGAACCACGTGTGGCAGCTCGTCCTCGTGATCCATCGTTTGGTGGCGGGGGCACTGTTATGCCGGGAGCAACACTCCAGGGCGGCTTAAAATTAAAATGGTGGTGCGGTGAGTCTGCTGGGACCGAGGACCTGAAAAACCTTTCCCATCTGGACTTGTGCCAAAATGCAAGGCCCGTACGCTTTCTACATTCCAGGGCCAGCGACTGTGCCTTGGTGCATTGTGTTCGGCGCCTGCAAGAAGCTAGCTGAGCCAGTGGTGCTGTATTGCTCTTCCCTGTGCCACTGGGTGTGCGTGTCCTTGCACTTTTCTAGAAATTGGTTTGACGCACTAGTCTGTAGAGGGTCGGAGTGGAAGAAGACAATGCTATTGGAGGGACCTGAACTGACTTGTCTTCCCTCCCAGTAAATCCTGGAAGGTGCAGTGTATAAAAAACGAGCGCAGAGACGCTCGGGTGTGCTTCATCTGTTCAATGCTGTTCTACGCTACTCTCAACGTGTAATTATTGTACATAAACGTTTCCTGCTCATCTGCGCCGGCTCCTCCTCGTCGTCTTCTCCTGGCACTCGGATGGCTCCAGACGGGACCACGCTAACCAAGGTCGCCACAGTCACGATGTGGCGGCTTGTCCCGACACCTTTTTCTGAACAGTCTCAAGGAAATAAAAAGAACAACTGATCGTATCCTACAAGAATTTTACTGGCAAGATTTACATGAGACGTGAAGCATTTCGTGGAATCCTGTGACATATGCCAACGGACAATACCTAAAGGCAAAGTAGGAGTTGCTCTATTGGGCATCATGCCTCTGATCCGCACTCCTTTTGAGAGTTGGAGTTGATCTGAACAGCGCTTTTTCACCAAGGTCAGACTGTGGAAATCAATACGTGCTCACGCATATTGATTTTGCAACAGGGCATCCGGATGCGGTAGTACTCCCTGCAATTTACACCGTTCATATTGCCGAAGCACTCAATGAGATATTTTCTCGCATCGGGTTACCCAAGGAAATGGTTACAGACCAAGGAGCAACCATTACTTCCGACTTAAAGAAAGAAGTTAGTCTGCTTCTTTCGGTGAAGTTGCTCAAGACAACACCATACTATGTCATGGCGAATGGTCTCAAGAAATTCAACGGCCAGTTGAAGATAATGTTAGAGCTAGAATGTGCCATGGGATAGGTACCCCGGCCAGCTGCTCTTTTCTCCTTAAAAGTACCACAAGCTAGCTTCGCGTTCTTTGTTGCGGGTGACAAAGTCCTTATATTGTTGCCGACTGACGCCAATAAGCTCTTTATGCAATGAAAGGAACTATTTTCCGTGATAGAGCGAAGAAATGACACAGACTACGTCATTGATGTGTTTGGAAAAGCCAAGATGTTTTACATAAATATGCTGAAAAATACGAAGAACGTGAGCCTCACCAGCCCCAACAAGTGCCGGTTGTAACAGAAGTCAACGAAAGCACCATCGAAGGACCAGGAGATGAAGTGATTCCCATGCCTGTATTGAAACAGCATCTCACGCGATTTGTACTGATGTAAATTTTTGCAGGGACCTCACAGCCGAACAGGTTGAAGAAGTGGAATGCTTAATGGAAGAGTATGCTGACATTTTTTCAGACCTGCCTGGAAAGACAGAGCTCGTAGAGTGTTCGCTACGTCTTCTGACAAACCAGTTCACGTTCCTCAGTACCCCATACCGTTTGCTCTGCTAAAAAAGGTTGAAAACGAAGTACCCCATAACGTTTGCTCTCCATCAACTTCAGGGAGCTAAACAAGATACTCCATCCCAGATTGCGAACCAATACCACGCATTGATGTCGTCCTCACAATTGTTGGTCCAAAACGAATTTTTCTAAACTTGACTTCTAAAAGGTTATTGGCAAGTACTAATGTCTAAAGAGGGCCCAGAGAAAACTGCTTTTTCCAGCATGTCTGGTCTCTACCATTTTACTTGCACGCCTTTCGGTATCAAGACATCTCCGGCAGTCTTTGCGCGCCTCATTAGAAATGTGCTGGACGACGTCAAAAATGTTTATCATTACTTGGACAATGTTGTTATTGCTATACATACATGTCACGAACATCTGGACACGCTCAGAAAGTGTTCGATCGAATCAAACAAGCTAATGTTATGATAAAGCCTACGAAATGCGAAATAGTAGAGAGCAGCATAGTGTTTCTGAGACATCAAATTGGGAAGGCTAAAGTCAAACGATTTCTCAAAACACTGGAGAAGATCCTAGCTGCCAAACGACCCACAAACAAGAAGGCAATAAAATCATTGCTGGGCTTGACTGGATATTACCTATAGTTCATACTGAACTACGTGGACATAACAAACCATAATTGACCTTAGTATAAGGGACAAGGTCACAGTGTATCGTGGGGCTCAACTCAAGGGAAAGCGTTCACAAAGCTCAAGAAGAAGCTCGGCAATGCGCTAATCCTCCTCGCTCCCCATCTTGGAAGGAGTTTGTACTTTGTACAGACGCCTCAAGTACGAGCCCGAGTGCAGTTTGTTACAGATGGGCAACAATCAAGTGCTACACCCTGTCGATTACGCTAGTCGTAACCTGTTGCGTAGGAAGACCCGCTGTTCTATCATCGAGCGGGAATGTGTCGCACTTGTACGGGCCATACAGAAGTTCAATATTTACATGTATGGAAAGCCTGTCATTGTGCAATCGGATCAACAGCCACTACAGCACTTGAATTCTTCCAGAACCTCAAAAACTGGGCGTTGAGAAAGAGCATGCTATACAAAAATATTCGTTTTATGTGCAGCACATTAAAGGCTGCGACAACGTAGGAGCTAACTATACGAATCAGGCTTAACATGAAAAAAAAACTTAACCAAACAAACTCAAAACGTGCTGTGCATAAACTCTTTCCCGCTCTCCTCTAGAATTGTCGTGAACAACTTTCTTGAAATAGGTTGTAGTGTGATGATATGGGGATGCAGATGATAGGAGTAACATAGAGAGATCTGAGGACAGTGTGATGATATGGAGATGTGCGGGTTAGGTTATGCCAGAACAACAGTGTGCCATGCGGTGGCGACTCGGTGATGACATGTGCAACTTTTTAAGTTTGTGCACCGTGCGGGGGCGAATCGTGTATGTGCCGTGCGGGGGTGAACAGGATGGCTATCTAGTGGGTGTGTGGCTCGAAAAAGTGTGGCAGTGCGATAGCTGCGCGCGGGCATGGGAAGGTTCCAGGGTCTGTCTCCTTTGATGGGCGTCCGGTCTATGGGAGAAACCGCAGGCCTACTGCCTGGTGCCTCGGCGTAATCGAAGCACTCCTGCCTGTTCGACCACGAGAGGAGGATGGAGTCAGGGATCGGGTACGAGGCCTGGTCAAGACCTGCCGCTTTGTGGCTATCTAGTGGGTGTGTGGCTCGAAAAAGTGTGGCAGTGCGATAGCTGCGCGCGGGCATGGGAAGGTTCCAGGGCTGTCTCCTTTGCTGGGCGTCCGGTCTATGGGAGAAACCGCAGGCCTACTGCCTGGTGCCTCGGCGTAATCGAAGCACTCCTGCCTGTTCGACCACGAGAGGAGGATGGAGTCAGGGATCGGGTACGAGGCCTGGTCAAGACCTGCCGCTTTGTACCAATGGTCGCACTCATTGTTCGACTACGAGCACGCTGGGCTGAGTAAGTCTTCGTGGAGCAGTTCCAGTGGGCCGGAACTCCATATCAACGGCCGCGCCTCTATGTGATCACGTCGCTCACCGAGCTACGTCATCGGACACCTGACGACTTTGACTCGGTGACATTATCAGCTACTTTTTCGTCGACTATGAACCTTATGAACATCTTGTGACTCTCGCGCGTAGCGGACATGATATAAATTTTTAAATGTGTTCGTCAAGTCTTTCATGTAATTCAAGTGTGTAAATACACTCTACATTTGCTTGTTCACATGCGTGCTGCGTCATTCTTTCTGAGGCGAATTCTGAACCCAAACATAACATCACAGATGGTACCGCGGGCAGGTGAACAGACGAATGCATAGAAGAGATAACTGGTGGACAGTAAGAGCAACAGAATTGTTACCGAGAGACACAGTCGAGGAAGGCAGAGAACTAAATAAAGTGACGAAATTTAGCGGAGAACACGGAATCATAAGACAAACTGGATAAATTGGAGAGGCCTTGCTCCTTTAAGCACCTAAGAATGACAGAGAGCAGAGGTAAAATTTCGCCTCAATTCACCATTAACCCACTGTACAAACGACAGTGGCGACTCTAGACGTTGAAGGGGGAGGGGAGCTCTGCCTGGTAATTTTTCTCACTAGGCAATCGGGACATGTCCCCCCCCCCCCCGATAGATGCACTGTCTGTCATTAACTTGCGGGGGTCTAAGGTAGCCTGGTCCCGGTTATTTTGTGTCTTTCTTTTCAGCGGGCATATACATTTTATTGTGCCGGGTGTATGTTCTTCAATCTGCGCAGCTGTCCATAACACTCGTGCGAAAAAATACCATGAAGCAACTCTCATCACAAGAGAAGACAATAAACTGTTGTCCTGCACGAATTCCCAAGGCTATCATAATGTGAGGCACATACATAGCCAGCTGGTCTTGCTACAGTGCAAATTCTGACATACACAAATGATATGCCCGGCTGAGCGCATGTAGCAAACACCGTGAATGCGGTAGTCTTTTTGGATTGAAGCAGCCGACAGTCCATTTCCGGGTATGACGAGGGAAGGTGGAATGCCTCACCTTTTTGCCCTATATATTATATAAACAAAAGTATAAAAACATCAACTCTTATTCGGCTGCTTCATATGTAAGTTGTGGCTGGCGGATGCAGGCAAGGCAATATACGTACATGCAGACGCGCAATGCCGGTGAACCAAGCCGCTCGTCGCATCGAATCCATCGGAGGTTCTTCTTCCTTGGACGATGCTCAAGTAGGAGAACTGCAGTGCTCCGTGCACCTGAACTGCCGCTGTCAACAAACACCGGTGCTCTGCTCCGACATGAAGGACGAAACCACACAACACCTACCTTCCACAATATTCAGACTTGCCCAAACGACAGAACATTCCCCAACCCGTTATTCTGTAGGCTAGACGACGAAGTCACTATCATCTTTATTTTTGTAGTCTATATAGTTCAGTCATGTGGTTCAGTTTCACTTTTGCAGTTCGTTGGACTACAAAGTGTAAAGATGCATTCCCGTCTTCTTTGCTTCCTCCGAGCCTTTCTGTATATCCTGTGATTTTTTGCGCTGTTTTTCTAACCAGCAGTAGACGCACATATAGGTACAAGTACAACCAAGAAGCGCTGCTCTCCACGCTTTTAGATTAGAGTTGTTGTTTTTTTTCGGCAACTTGGTTGTTAACTAGAAAGACGCACACAAGTCAACAAAGGCGCAGCTCATTGAATAATGGATGGATGAATAGATGGATGGATGGTTATGTTGTACTTTTTAGATTAGTGGTGGCTAGCGCCACCAGGCTGTAATACTTAATGAACCAAAAACTAATTTAATTTTTTTCCTTAAATAGTAAGTTGAGGATTCGTACTTTGCAGCGAAGGGTTCAATTTTCACTCGTGCCTTGACTTTAGGCACCAATCAGATAACTTCTTTCTAGTTAATGCTATACAGCGTCTTCTGCGCCGCGCGGAGCAGCAGCCAGCCCCACACAAGAGTGGCTTCTGCGCCAAACAGTAGTGACGTCACTTTAAAAATTATTAGGTAAAGCTAGTTAAGTGTGTAAAGTATTTGTGTGTAATGCGTTAAACCTACAAATGTTTTACTGAACAGGTGTTTATTGAGTCAATTATTCTAGGTTTTGTTATTTAAATAAATATTACAAGTATTTGAAGTACAGGGGACGCCGTTGGGCGCTGCGGCTGCGAAAAGGAAACACTGCGAGATGGTAGGCCGCCTGCGAAGTGTTAGGTGTTGAAAACTCCGATGCAATCGTGGCCATGGCCTAGGCCACTCCCTAGGGGGACTGGAGTGTCGTCGCTGCTTCATGTGATAGCTGATGCTTAGTTGAACCTGGTGGTTGAAGCTAGCGCGGCGTCCACCGCGCCGCAGCTTCAGCTGAGTGTGTTCGCCCATAAAGTTTCTCAGTATGATGTGAGGATTAGCAGTTTTGGACGTACTGCATTTTCTAGATTGGCGATGCCAAGCGTGGTGTTCTCAAAGGTAAAAGTGTTTCTTGCTGCCGAGTTTTCGCTTGTCGCGAAGGACAAGGTCGACAGATGAAATAAATGCTTTCGCACAGTTCACGTCTGACTGACCGGACGCTCATGCATGAAACCCCAGTGCGTCGGTGAAGTGTTCATAGGATGGATGGAAACAAGTTTATTGTAATGTTCTTACGAAGCCTGTGACTTCCGAAGGCCAGAGCTACTGCATTGCCGTCTGTTTTGTCAAGTGCGAACATGTACGGGCCGTTCTCATCCGTTGCTACGTTAATGCCCCGTGCTGTCACAGGCCCGCGCGTGTTATTCAGCAAGGCAGACAAGCTGTTTCGTAGTTAGATGGGCTAACGCCGTCGGCATTTGCCCTTGGCATTGTTTATCAAGTGCTCATCGCCTAGAACATCGCGGTGACATGTCAGTATTTATTTAAAGAAAGCGGCCCTGCCGGTTTCCTCGTCAGGTGATGACACCAATGAGCGACATAAAAAAAGTTGCCCGAGACTACGTTGCAGTGCACCTTTCTGTCATCAAAACTTTGATACACCGTGGAAATCAACATTCCTGACACCTGTGCCGAAGAAACCAATGCAGCCGCTGTATTCGAGTTTTTTGTGTTCTTTTTTGCGTCTCGCCGATTAAGAGCACTAATTCGCAAAACACTTTATAATAATAAATATAGTTAATCCTGCAAGAGTCATCGAATACCCATATTAAAGGGCCTGTGGACGGGACCACCACCAGCAGCAAGTCGGGCTTATGGGGAGGCGCAAATGTTAAAAGCATACATGCGTGAACAAAAAAAAAAATAAAGAAAGTATGGGCAACTGCAATGGGACTTGAACCACCAACCTCACCAGTTGATGTGTTGCTTTAACCAACTACGCCAAGATTGCCAATACATTGAGAAGACAAACAGGCCGTTTTTGTATTGTTGTCACGCTAAAACCTAACATATTTTTGTCACTTTTGTGTTTGGACGTAATTTTAACATCTTTATTGTTATGTCTAGACGAAACCGCCTGCCACTCCCAACTATTCAAACAAAGCACCTAACCGGAAAATGCATGACGTCACTTCCGTGCGGCGCAGCAGCAGCCGTTTTCTGTGTGGGGGTGGCTCGTGCGCCGCGCAGCGCAGCTGTCTCTGCCTTAATTCTACGCGCTTAAAGTCTATTTCCCCCTCACTGTCCCTAAACCCTAGTGCTTTCAAAAACTCTGCACCATCAACCTGAACTACAGGGTGAAGCCTTTTACAGAACATTTTCAAGAGTTCGGCAGTTTCTTCTTCCTCTCCACACGCACTGCATCCGTGTCTACCCCTTCGTATTCGGCCCGATATGTATTGTTCGCAATACTCCCGTCCTGGCCTCAAACAGTAGAGAACTACCCCCGAGAATTATCATAGATCCTTGCCTTGGCTATTTCCTGTTTAAAACTTCGATAGATCTCGAGTGCGAACTTCTTAAACATGCCAATTCTCCCAATATCGGTCTGAGCTTCCTTCACCTTCTTCTTAACCGATAATTCTTTTTGCTTTATCCCCCTGCTGTATTCCTAGTATTTACCAGTCATTTTCTGGTTTGCTTCCGCCATTTTATATCGACATTCTTCACGTACAAGTAGCTGAACACCTTCGCAGCCCAAGGCTCCTCCCCCATTTCTCTCATCGCTTCTCAATATTTATCTTGCTGCTCGCTTCCCTGCCATCAAATGATGTCCATCCCATATCACCTTGTACTCCCAGATTTCGTGTACTCCCGTGAGCTCCTAAGGCAAGCCTACCTATTCCACGTTGCCTAATTTGTAATCTTGCTTGGAACTTCTGATCTCTTGCACAAGACCACAATGCCGAACGTCAGACCAGGAACCATGACCCCTTTCCATATTCCTCTCACAACATCAGACCTGTTTGTAATTCCACAGTGCCCTGTTTTTCATTACCGCTGCATTCCTGTTACCTTTAGTCGGCACGTATATTTCGTGTTCCCTTAGGTACTCGGCCCCATTGTTTATCCATACGTCCAGATATTTGTATTTATCTGTTATCTCTAGCATGACCTCCTTTATTCTAAGCTTACTACCTTCATTGTCATTAAAAATCATGACTGCTGATTTTACTTACTGAATCTCAAATCTAACCTATCTCCCTCATTACCGCAGATGTACACCAATCTCTGCAAATCTTCCTTGTTGTCGGCCATTTGCACTAAATCATCTGTGTACATCAATGCTGGTGTTGCCTGTTGAATGAGTTTTTCCTTGTTTGACGAAAGAGAGGTTGAAGCCCAGTCCACTTCCCTCTAATTTTGCCTCAAATCCTTGTAGGTACATCACGAATAACAGGGTGACAGAGGAAATCCCTGCCTAAGCCCCCGTTTCACCTCTGTGGGCTTGGATACCTGTTTTTCCCAATTTATAACTACCTTGTAACTTTTATAGATATTCTTTAAAAAATTAGTGACTACATCTTCCACGCCTAGTGTGTCCAGTATTCCCCACAATTCCTCTTGGACCACGCTATCGTACGCTCTCCCTTGATATCCGAAAATGCTAGCCATAGAGGTCTGTGTTCCTTTTCTGCTATTGCTATGCACTACGTCAGTGAGAACAGATTGTCTTCCAACTTCCTGTATTTCCGAAACCCATTATGCAGTTTCCTCCCCCGTATCCCCTCATCCTCTATCCATGCCTGCAGTCTTTCCTTTATAATCTGCATCGCCAGCCTGTAGACCACTGATGCCAATGTTTATAGGATGGTAGTTGTTTATGTCAGCTTTGTCCCCCTTTATAGATCATGCTCATCCTCCTAAGTTCCTAAGTTTCCGGAACTTCTCCATCAATTATTATTTTGCTCGTTGGCTCTCTCAAGGCCTGCTTAGGCTTCACACCTAATTCTTATCTGCATAATTGGAATGCCATCTGGGCCTGTTGATGTAACTAGGAACCCTTTTCTCAGCCCTTTCCCACTTTCGTTGTGAAAATGGAGCCATTGCACCACTTGACTCATCCTTCTCTATTGTGGTGCATAAAGCACTTCTTTGTTGAAAATTTTCTGTCACCTTTGTTCTTATATATTCAATAGCTTCGTCCCCTTCAGCCTAGCACCTTGTGCTGTAGTTATAAACCTTTGCTCTAGGCTCGTCTCATTTCTTAGGGAGTTTAGATGGTTCCAAAATTTCGCAGCTGCCTTTCTATCTTTCTTATGTACTTCTGCCAGCCACTGAGCTCCTTTTCTTGTAATCTTTTCATTGATCAGAAGGGATGCATCCCTTCTACAGCTTAGAAAGGTTTCTCATTTTCTTTCAACATCATCTCTCGGTTCACGCCACTCCTTAGCATGCCTGTGTTCCCTTGAGGCTTCCTGACGTTTTGCTTTGGCTCTCTTAACCTTCTCATCCCACCAACTTTTGGGTTTGTGTCTTCTTTTCCGGGGTGACTTTTCACGCGTCTTAGCAAGCTCTTGCTCAAACAGTCTAATTATATTCGTGTATGTCCACACAGTTTTATTATCCTCCCTGATTACTTTCTCAATTTGTTTAGTGGCTAATTAAATTTGACTTTCTGGATAAAATTTTCCTGTAGTTCCTCATCTTCTCTCCTTCCCCCTTTCACTGCTCTTCCAAAACTTAGCTTGATACGTTTGTGATCACTAGCCCAGACTTCTGAAGCCACCTTCATCTATGTGCATTCCTCTGAGCTTATCATACATCTTATGTGACATCAGCGCGTAATCTACTGTCGAATGCAGCCATCCTATCTCCCATGTTATTTGCCCTTCACACTTCTCGGTACTGTTGCAAAGATCAAATCCAGCCTTTCACACCTATCCATGATCATTTTGCCTGTCGGGGTCGGTATACCCATCTATATCTTTCATGTGTGCATTCAGATCTCCTAGTATAGTTATCACGCACTCTCCTACTAACTAATGAATGTCCTTTGATATACACTCTACCATTGGCTTGTTTTCCTCTCTGGGCTTCGCTCCCGTCCACAAGTACACGAAACCAAGGAGTGTCATTTGCCCTGCCACTTTTCCTTTTAACCATAAATGTTCCTTGCACTCCTGCTTGACCCTTTGCCAGTCTGTACTTTTATGAATGAATGCCCAATTACCACCCCCTTTCTGCTGCCTTCAGTTCTATTACAATATTCCCACGCGTAGTCCGCATTGTTAGGAGGTTGTTTCATGTCCCTGAGATACCGTATACCATCGGCTTCTCCTCCCTTAGCTGTTCTTCTATCTCTTCCCACTTTAGCCTGTTCCTACAGCCATGCACGTTAATATACCCTATGTGTGAAATGGCTCGGCGCTCGTGGCTACGTTTATTTCTGCCCCGTACACTACCTGTCTTAGATACTAGTGCCACTTGGAATCGTATCTGTCCTTACCACCCTCAAAGAGTCTCCCTGGTTGTTTTCCTCGTTACTAGCTATCCTGCACCCCGAAGGGCCCTCTTGCCTCTCAAAAAGCTACTGCGCGTCCTGCAAGTCGCCAACTCACCTCATGACCTAGCCGCGCATCGGAGTGAATTCTATCTCGTGGAAAACACCCCACCTATGCACCTCTCTGTTTATTTTCCACCACCTCAAAGCCTTTCTCTCGCTCCCATCCGCCATATCTCTTGGTTTGCGTTGACAACCGCTCTTTGCAGGTTGCTATCACGCCCGGTACCTACGGTATTGTGCATATCGCTACCTGTACCTCAGGAGAAGTGGCGAGCATGTCGTCTACGCTTTTCGCCAGTGTAGTTGCTAGTCCTGCTGTATCTTCGTTTAAGACATCGTTTAAAACCACCTGAAATTATCACGACGGTTTCGTATATCAGCTGTAGTTCTGAGTTTTGCGCTCCCATGCCTCATCACTGCTTCCAGCTTGCGTCATCTTGTCACCTCTTACCCTCTCTTTGATGGCTTTCTGTGCATCGATTTAAATTCGAGTCCCCGGCGATTATCACATGCTGTGACTTTTCAGCTGGAGTGTCCTGCACCTGGGGGTTACTTGCACCTGTGATGCTGGCTGCTTTGTTCCCTCCCAGCCCCACCAACTACCCTCGCTGAAGCTGGGCCTTGCGACAAATAACCGGCTGAACCTGTTTTTTCCAAAACTTGCTTGCTCTTTCTTCTCCGCAGTTCTGGTTCCCGGTTCCCTACTGTTCTCTCCGTAGGCCGCTCCTCTGTTTACCTTGGCTAGTGCTTCCTAGGCGGACTTCAGCTTTTCTCCCATAGCCCACATTTTTTCTTGCTCTGTCGCCAACGCAGTCTCGAGCTCGGTGATTCTCATCAGCATATCAGTCTGGGTAAACTTCATTTTGTCCATTTTTTTCCTCGACCTCGCATTGCCAACACTTCGCGTCAGCGTCTTCTCCTTCCGCTAATACGCTTGGGTCCACTTTAAAACCAACCCCACATCCTGAACACTTCGCAGTCTTTTAACCATGTCTTTCCGACACCAATTGTTCTATGACTTGTCTCACTCGATAATTACAAAACTGGAGTCCTGCCCTACGAAAAAGAGAAAGTCTAAGCTCTACTACAGAAAATTGCGGTGTTCAATGTACGTGCACCAACCCCCATGGGGTGGCAAAAGAAAAAAACAACAACAAAAAAATAAAAAATCTAACACACACAAACTAATAGATACCTGGTGACTGACCCCGAAAAGCCGTACAATAAAATAAGTGCTCCAGGGATTTTAACTGCTGCCTTATATATATAAAGACATGGTCAAAACGTGCAAAACAACTTATCTGCGCAGTCGATCGGGAGCGCTCAAAAACATGTCCGTCCACCGTGACAGTCCGAACTGAACTCACTGGCTCAAGTCAACGCCTCCTAGATTTCCCGTGCCTGCCGGATTATCGCGGTCACTTTGAAAGCGGCGGTCGTCGGAACGTTAGAGTTTCCCAAAATTAACTAGAGGGCACTCTGGTGATGATGATGATGATGATGATGATGATGATGATGATGATGATGATGATGACCTCTTACGGATGGCGCTCACCCACAGAGGGGGATGGGCCAAGAATCGGGCGGCAGGATACCTAAATGAAACTAAAATAAAAATGAAGCCAATCTGAAAAAGTAGTTCAAAAATAATACTACCAAAAAAAAAACACAAATGTTCTCTGAGCAAGCGGTCAAACCATCTCTTGTTTTTGATAGGCATAACTACAAATTATAAACTAAAAATCTGAAAAGGTTAGGGTTCACTAGCACGGTAATCTTTTAGTTGCATTGATGTAATCAAACACAGTGGAGCATACATCCCTGTGGCAGTAACCAAATGAAGTTCCGCCAAGTGATAAAATTACTGGTAGATTTACTTGTATTCCTAGATTTTGTAATGGGGCTACTAAAAATCTTTTTCTCTGAAAAGAAAAACGATGGCAGAATAAAAAGAAATGTTCCATTGTTTCAATTTCTTTGCACGAAATGCATAGCGGTGACGCCTTGAGTCGAGCTTTGTTAAGGTAATAATTTCGTTGTGGAACTGCACAGCGCAATCTGGTATAAATGATCTCTAACTTGCGAGATACACACCACTGTTTATACAAGCAATGGCTCAAATGTTCGAAATTTTTGAATTTATCCAAATTACCTTTTCCCCACTGCAGGCAAGCATTTTGGAGCCTTAGCGCTGTCACGTAAGCCGTATCTGGCAGAACTGGGATGGTGGGCCCACCCAGAGATACTGCTGCTAAAGAGTCCGCCATTTCGTTCAAATATAATCCGCGGTGGCCTGGTACTCTAGCAAATGCAGTTTTTTTACGTTTTTTGGTACTAAATGCCGAAACGTATTCATCAGCTCTACATTTACTGCCGCAGAAAGTGTATTACAAACTGAAAACGAATCTGTAATGATAACTGCTAATGATTCGCTTGAGGGCAATTTGCATAGGGCAAGAACAATGACCAATAATTCTGCAATGAATACCGGGGTATAGTGCTGGGAGTCGAATCGAAGAGGACCAGCCCAAAGAAGGAGAGAAGATGCCAACCCCAGCCTTTTCTTTTGACACAGATGCATCAGTCGCAATGATATGGCTTATCTCTAGGTGAGCTAGATAATCTGCTAACTGGTCATTTAACTACCTATGTGCCAATTGCTTCGCGTTATGAGGAAATATATTATGAAATTGTACGCTAAGCATTGACTTTGGATTGTGTATTGGACCAATATGTTTAATTTTTACATTCAAATGCTTTAGTAGTGCTTGTGCAAATACTATTTTGTAGTCGCAATACTATTTTTGCAAATACTATTTTGTTTTGTAGTGTAGGGTGTGTAGTCGCGACCAATTGGTTTCGAAAAATAAAGCCGGTTCTTGAATGAAAGCGTAAAGTAAGAGTCTTTGGTGTGAACTGTATATCTTTAAGAATGCTTGCATAGTAAGAATTTTAAACCTATTTAGCAGAGAAGGTAGGCGAGCTTCCATATACAACACGTTATTTGCAACAAATTTTGGTAGACCCAGACACAAACGCAACGCTTCTCTTTCCTGCTGTATTAGGGGTCTCAATATATAAGCTGCGCTGCCAGAAAATAATACACATCCGAATTCCATGATGGGCCGCACATAAATTTTATATATTATTATTAGCACATCTCTTCTTAAACCCGCTTTACGGTTTGCGAGCTTCCGTAGCCACCCCATGGCCCATATTGCCTTGGAGTGCACATCATCAATGTGACTTCTCCAATTTAATGTGTCATTATATAGGATGTCCAAATATTTAGGGAATTCGCCTGCGGAATGAGCTCATTACTGTACATTAACGAGATGTTTATAGGCTGCAGAAAAGAGAATGCAAGAAGCTCATTCTTCTTTACGTTCAGGGTCATATGAATACTTTTAAGCCATCTTTCTATGGTATTAAGATAATTTTGTAGACTTTGGTATAGGGATTGAAGGTCGGTATTACTTGCAAAGAAAGCAATATCGTCCGCGTACACATATAACTGAATATCCTTAGTTGATGGAATGGAGCTTAAGAAAATGTTAAATAAAACTGGCTACAGGACAGCCCCTTGTGGTACGCCACGTGTCTGCTTATATCTATTCGACGAGTACCCATCTTCAAAGCAGCAATATTCTCTCCCTCTTAGAAACTCCGGCACCCACGCAGTGATGTAGTTGGGAAAGTGGTGATATTCCATCTGTTTTAATAAAATTGAACGCTAAACCCTATCATACGCTTTAACCAAATCTAGAGTAACTAAAGCACACTATTGGCGCCGATGCCGAGCCAGTTGCATGCGGCTCTCTAAATCAACATGCGCACACCATATTGAGCAAACGGATCTAAAACTAATTTGACTGCGGTGTAATATTGCATTATTTTCAATACATTTTATTACCCGGGCATTCAGAACTCTTTCAATTAGCTCAACCAGATTCGACGTGAGTGATAATGGCCTTACATTGTCCAAGGAGAATCCTTTTACCTGCGTTTTAAGAAGTAGAATCACTTTAGACAGCTTCCAATCCGCAGGTATCCAAGCTTTTGTCAAAGAAAATTTCACAAGATTAATTGCTTCAGTTGGACAAATCTCGAATATAACTTTTATCATTGCATTTGTTACCCCGTCTGGTCCAGGTGCTGAAGGAGATAAGTGCCTCATTATTTCTGCCAGCTCATTTAAAGTAACCTCGTCCAAATCCTCGCCTGCCATTGGGTTCACAATGTGCAGTGGTATAGTTGACATAAATCTATCTTGGAGCCCTTTCGCAATATTTTTTACTAAATCAAGGAGCTCACAGGGGGAAAGAACAGAAGAGTCAATATTTTCAGCGGGTGGTAACATCTTTTGAGATCTTAAAAATCTGAAGAGCGCTTTTTTGTTTTTAGCCCTAGAAAGATAATCATGTCGTTTCATTTTATAACCATCTTTTGCTATACTTACTGTACGTTTGAAGTCTTGTGTTGCGAATTTATAATCACACTATTTTTTGGGCATTGGTTGACCAGCACTTGTTTCCATTCAGCTTTCTGTTTTCTATAGCTCCTCATGCACTCTTCAGTCCACCATGGACTAAAAGAACCTCTTGTGGCCGAGTCTAATTTAAAAGCTGCGTCTTTTACTGATCTTTTTAACACTGCACACAGACTCATAGCCCTAATGTTACCTTGTATGTCCTTGCGGCGATAAAAAGTAGCCCTCAAGTCTTTTTCTAATTTTCTATAGTTGAGGAATGAGCGGGCCTTTTCGGCGACATGTACTTTTGGAAAGTTCAGTACAAAACTAATAGGCAAGTGGTCACTGTTAGTAGCACAGTCTAAAGTTTGCCACGAACATATATTTAGAGATGAGCTTGAAAATGTCAAGTCTCTTACAGATTTAGAGAGACCTCGGACAAAAGTCGCAGATTGCGAATATAAACAAGATAAATTCTTGTCAATAGCCCATTCCCACAAATGTTTTCCGCTTAAATATGTTTTAAAACCCCAAGCCACATGATGTGAAATGAAGTCTCCAGTGATTAATATATCCTTTCTGCAGGCAGAGAACACATCGTCTAGACTTCGTGTGTCTTGCACCCCGGCTGGGTAATACGCATTTACAAACGAAAAGGGAGAACCGTCGAGTAATATTATGTCTACTATCAAAATTTCACAATCTGGAGTCACAAAACGATAAGAGATTGTAGCTTTGTGACTAAACTTAGTTGCTATCAAGACAGCAAGCCCACCACCTCTGCTAGGTCAGTCCAATCGAAATAGCCGATAAGTTTTAGGTAAATCTTTTGGCTGGTTGAAAGCCAGGTTTCTTGCAGTGATATAATATCCGGGGAAAGTTGTGAAGAAAGGTATGATAGGTCTGTGGCTGCAGAAAATATAGATCTGCAATTCCACTGTAATACGATTAGTGAACCTATTTTGACGACAGAACCGTCGCAGAAACTGCTTGGTCCAAAACGACCTTTCGCAAGAAGTCTTTCTTAGACATGTTCTCGAAGAATTCTGTTTTGGATAGATACTATTTAGATTTCGAATTATGCGAAGAATTTTTTTGATTGGGGAGATTCGGTTCGGTTCAGATTCTTATGAGAGTCCATATCCATATCTGCACATGCTTCTGAATCATCTGTAGGAGCACCGTCTTCCATTGTTTTGGAAGCCCCTGCCTCAGTAGAAACCGCTCGCTGAAGTGTTGTCGCACTTTCTATTTCCGTACGCTGCGATACCAATGATGTCTGAGGATCCCAATCGTTCGTAGATGCTACATTTAGAATTTGAGATAGTTGATTGGAAACCAATTGTGCCAAGCTTTCAAAAAGTTTGTTTGCGAGGCGTTCCATTGCCTTTTCCGTAGCCTTCTCTATGACCTCTGCGATAGAAGTTGCGAGAGATGCATCCATGGCGGTGGTATGACGTGCTGCAACACCTGCATATCTTTTGGATCTTTCCTGGACTTCTGCAACGGCTTCTCTCCGAGAGCACCGCTTGCGTTCTACAATATCCAATATGGCAAGCTTCCTTTCTTTTGCTGCACAGTCTGCGGAGTCTGCAGGGTGCGCCTTATTACATAAGCAGCACCTCTCTTTCTCAGAGCTGCACTCGCGGCTGTCATGATTTTCACCACACAGACAGCATCTAGGAACTGATCGGCACCCTCTGACGCTATGTCTATATCGCCAACATTTCAAACACTGCAGGTGTTTGGGGGAAAATGGCTCTACCTTATAGATCAGTGGCCATGCCCTAATTTCGGAAGGTCGGACTGTTCCTAAAAAGGTCACTATCACCGATTCCGTTGGGGATTTTATGTTGTCAATTGTACGGGTGCATCTGAATACTGAAATTACACCCGTCACCGAAAACAAATCGAGCACGTATGCAGGTGTCAGGCTTGTGTCTACACCACGAACTAATCCTTTCGAGCATGCGAGGTGTGCTGGAATAAATGGGCTTACCGGATGCGCTGAGAATTCGTAACTCTGAAGGAGCTCACGAATGCATTCCTGATCTGCGGAACAGCACAGGATGCCTCCGCGACCAAACTGGCGGACCTCAGTTATCTCCTGGAAATGCGAAGTGGCTATTCGAAGCTCCACTTTAATCGCCGTTGGGTCCTTCATCGGAATACTGCCCCCATCTGTAGGTACCAGCACCACAGGGACACTTCTCGCCCCACTGCGTAACAAATAGTCTATCGGCCAATTCTTGGCGGGAGTGCAAGCTACCCAAGGGGAGGGCCCTTGGCCGGGGGAAGAAAATGACATCAAGATTGAATGACTCGCTTCAGCTGAGAAAGACCGATACAGTTACCGAAAAATAACGAACTCTCAAAGAACAATAAGGATACTGCCACCCGATCCTGAGCCCGGACAGCTTCTTCACAGTCGAGCCTCACAGTACAGGTCAGGCTGCGTTGGTTGCAATCAGTGCAACTATGGTGGTGGCGCCACTCAAGCAGGAATGTTTTCAAACAGGTTATTAGGTTTTTGGAGTTTATATGCAACAAAAAGAACGTAAAAAAGTTTTAAAAAGACGTAGACGTATTTGTTTTTAACCCTACGTAAATGACGTCGTCATTCAACAAGCAACTTTTTTAATACAAGGAATCCTCTGAAATTAGTAACAAACGCCAAAATTGCCAATCTCAAAGGCCAAGTACAAAGACTCCTACTTTTACTTAGGCAGCACCGCCATAGATGACCGGCGTTTCGCGCTCATCCGACAGGCACAAGAAATCTAGCAGGCGTTGCTCAAGTACAGTGTACTGGAAGAGGGCAGTGGAGTGAACAAGGCGGCTGCGCCGCATCTAGGCTGAGTCTCCGGTGGATGACAGTAGCGGCGGCGCTGTAGTCGGGACTTTAAATAAAGATACTTCAGGACTAGCAACCACACTGGCGAAAGCCGTCGATGACATGCGCGCCACTTCTCCTCAGGATCACGTAGTGATATGCACGATACCGGAGATACAAGTGCGTGATAGCAACCTGCAAAGAGCGGTTGTAAACGCAAAGAAGAGATATGGCGGATAAGTCGAGAGAAAGGCTTTGAGGTGGTGGAAATAAACAGAGAGGTGCATAGGTGGGCTGGTGTTCAACGAGACAGAATTCACTTCGATGGGCGGCTAGGTGATGAGGTGGGTTCGCGACTTGCAGGACGCGCAGTAGCTTTTTTGGGGGGCAAGCGGGCCCTTCGGAGTGCAGGATAGCTAGTAACGAGGAAAACAACCAGGGAGACTCTGACAGGCGGTATGGACAGATACGATTCCAAAGTGGCAGCAGTATCTAAGAGAGGTAGAGTCCGCGGCAGAAATAAACGTAGCCACGGAGCCATTTCAGACATAGGGTATATTAACGTGCATGGCGGTAGGAACAGGCTGAAGTGGGAAGAGATAGAAGAACAGCTAAGAGAAGAGAGGCCTATGGTATACGGTTTTGTAGAAACATATCTCAGTGACATGGAACAACCTCCGAACAATCCGTACTACGCCTGGGAATATTGTAATAGAACAGAAGGCAGCAGAAAAAGGGGGGTGGTGTTGGGGCATTCATTCATAAAAGTACAGAATGGAAAAGGGTCAAGTAGGAGTGCAAGGAACATTTATGCCTAAAGGGAAAGTGGCAGGTCAAATGACGCTCCTTGGTTTCGGACGGGCGCAAAGGCCAGAGACGAAAACCAGGCAATCGTAGAGTGTATATCGAAGGACATTCAGGAGTTAGGAAGAGAGTGCGAGATAATTATACTAGGAGATATGAATGCGAACATCGAAGATATAAATGGGTATACCAACTCGACAGAAAAATGATCATGGATATGTGTGAAAGGCTTGATTTGATCATTTGCAACACTACCGAGAAGTGTGAAGGGCAAATAACATGGGAGGTAGGAAGGCTGCAGTCGACGATAGATTATAAACTGATGTCACATAGGATGTATGATAAGCTCAGGGGAATGCACATAGATGAAGGTGGCTCCAGAAGTCTGGGTAGTGATCACAAAGGTATCAAGCTAAGTTTTGGAAGAGCAGTGAAAGTGGGAAGGAGACAAGATGAGCAACTACAGGAAAATTTTTATCCAGAAAGTCAAATTTACATAGCCACTAAATAAATTGAGAAAGTAATCAGGGAGGATAATAAAACTGTGTGGACATACACGAATATAATTAGACTGTTTGAGCAAGAGCTTGCTAAGACGCGTGTCAAGTCACCCCGGAAAAGAAGACACAAACCCAAAAGTTGGTGGGATGAGGAAGTTAAGAGAACCATAGCAAAACGTCAGGAAGCCTCAAGAGAACACAGACATGCTAAGCAGCGGGGTGAACCGAGAGATGATGTTGAAAGAAAATAAAAAACCTTTCTAAGCTGTAGAAGGGATGCATCCCTTCTGATCAATGAGAAGATTAGAAGAAAGGGAGCTCAGTGGCTGGCAGAAGTACAGAAGAAAGATAGAAAGGCAGCTGCGAAATTTTGGAACCATCTAAACTCCCTAAGAAATGAGACGAGCCTAGAGCAGAGGTTTATAACTACAGCATAAGGTGCTAGGCTAGAAGGGGACGAAGCTATTGAATATATAAGAACAAAGGTGACAGAAAATTTTCAACGAAGAAGTGCTTTATGCACCACAATAGAGAAGGATGAACCAAGTGGTGCAATGGCTCCATTTTCACAACGAAAGTGGGAAAGGGCTGAGAAAAGGGTTCCTAGTAGTACATCAACACGCCCGGATGGCATTCCAATTATGCTGATAAAGACATTAGGTCCGAAGTTTAAGCAGGCTTTGAGAGAGGCAGTGAGAAGACTCATAATCGATGGTGAAGCTCCCGATGAATGGAAACTTAGCAGGATGAGCATGATCTATATAGGAAAGGGGGACAAAGCTGTCATAAATAACTACTGTCCTGTAACAGTGACATCAGTGGTCTACAGGCTGGCACTGCAGATTATAAAGTAAAGACTTTAGGCATGGATAGAGGATGAGGGGGTGCTGGGGAAACTGCAGAATGGGTTTCAGAAACAGAGGAGGTTGGAAGACAATCTGTTCTCACTGACGCAGTGCATCGAAATAGCAGAAAAGGAACACAGGCCCCTGTGGCTAGCATTTTTGGATATCAAGGGAGTGTACGATAGTGTGGTCCAAGAGGAATTGTGGGGAATACTGGACACACTAGGCGTGGAAGATGTAGTAACTAATTTTTTAAAGAATATCTATAAAAGTAACAAGGGAGTTTTAAAGTGGGAAAAACTTGTATCCAAGCCCACAGAGGTGAAACGGGGGCTTAGGCAGGGGTGTTCCCTGTCACCCTTATTATTCATGACGTACCTACAAGGATTAGAGGCAAAATTAGAGGGAAGTAGACTGGGCTTCAACCTCTCTTTAGTCAAACAAGGAAAACTCATTGATCAGGCACTACCAGCTTTAGTGTACGCAGACGATATAGTGCTAATGGCCCGACAACAAGAAAGATTTGCAGAAATTGATGGACATCTGCGGTAGTGAGGGAGATAGGATAGATTTTAAATTCAGTAAGAAAAAACCAGCAGTCATGATTTTAAATGACAACGAAGGTAGTGAGCTTTGAATACAGGAGGTCACGCTAGAGATAACGGATAAATACCAATATCTGGGCGTATACGGATAAGCAATGGGACCGAGTACCTAAGGGAACACGAAATATACGTGACGTATAAAGTAACAGGAATGCAGCAAAGATAAAAAATAGGGCACTGTGGAATTGCAATAGGTATGAGGTTGTGAGAGGAATATCGAAAGGGGTCATGGTTCCTGGGCTGACTTTCGGCAATGCGGTATTGTGCATCAGATCAGAAGTTCAAGCAAGATTAGAAATTAAGCAACATGAAATAGGTAGGCTTGCCTCAAGAGCTCACGGCAATACACCAAACCAGGGAGTACAAGGTGATAAGGGATGGACATCATTTGAGGGCAGGAAAGCTAGCAGCAAGATAAAATTTGAGAAGCGATTGAGAGAAACGGGGGAGGAGATTCGGGCTAGGAAGGTATACAGCTGATTGTACATGAAAAATGTCGATACAAACTGGCGGAAGCGAACCAGAAAATATACTGGTAAATACTTGGAAAACAGCAGGAGGCCAAATAAGAAAAATATCCGTTAAGAAGAAGATGAAGGAAGCTGAGATTGACATGTGGAGAATTGGCATGTTTAAGAAGTCCGCTTTAGAGATCTATCGAACTTTCAAGCAGAAAAGGATCTATGATAATACTCGGGGTAGTTCCTACTAGCTGTTTGGGGCCAGGGCGTGAGTATTGCGAACCAAGACATATCGGGCCAAATACGAAGGGGTAGACGCAGTACGCAGTGCGTGTGGAGAGGAAGAAGAAACTGCCGAACACGTGATAATGTTCTGTAAAGGACTTCACCCTATAGTTCAGGATCATGGTGCAGAGTTTTTCAAAGCACTGGGGTTTAGGGACAGCGAGGGCAAAATAGACTGTAAGCGGGTAGACTTAACTAGAAGGAGATTATCTGATTGGTGGCTAAAGTTAAGGAACGAGTGAAAATGAACCCTTCACTGCAAAGTACAAATCCTCAACCTCACTATTTAAAGGAAAAAAAAGATAAATCTAATGGTTAGTTCGTCAAGTATTACAGCTAGGTGGCGCTAGCCACCGCCCGATCTTAAGGGTACAGCCGCATCCATTCATTTCACTGAGGATCATAAGGGCAACTGCATTGGGAGCGCGCGCGCCCGAGCCTTCGAAAGCGTGTATTAGCCTTTATTAGTGGACACACCTGCTACGCGCCATGATGCACGAGTGAATGTGCAGGCACGCCGAAATTGCGTTGATACATTCACTGTTTCAAGAGCCTACCGACCCTCGCACAGACACACATAAATGCCAATCGGAATTTGCATGGACCACCTAGCTTCTTATTCAAGCAGCGCTTTGAGCTGCTTTACATACGTCTCTACAGGCGAACTACACAAAAGGGGAGAAGTATCAAAACCGTGATTAAATAATACGCTTCATTGTCGGCAGTCTCTACGATATCCAGAGCACAGTGTCCCTCATATGCGCCTGCATCGCTTGTTTATGTCAAAAGAAACCCGAGTATAAGTAACGTTGTCACAACATTAATCGGTGACTACTCCGTTTTATCATGCCAGTTTTGCGGAAGATAATGAATATTGCTTTCCGAAAGGCCTAATACATAACAAACTAATTAAAACAACACAAAAACATATTAAAACTTACCAGCTGTATATATAGCCCGTCTGTTAATCTGCGTAAATTCATTAAACGAGTTCTCATTTTGTATCGACCGCTTAAATTGTGCTGCTTTTCAAATATTCTATTGGCGTAAGGCCATTGCAAGCGAGTAAGTTTATGACGATGTTTTGCATTATAAGCATAGTTTTATTATTAAGTATCAAAAGCTTTAGCAGGCAGTAGTGCATCTTCTTTTGAGATATTTACCTTCCTTTTATATGGGCAGAGTAAACACACACACACACATATAAATAAGTGTATATATATATACATATATATACACTTATATATATATATATATATATATATATATATATATATATATATATATATATATATATATATATATATATATATATAGTCATGCAATTCTCTTTAGCACAGCTAATATTTTTAGGCGGGGCATTTCGTTTCTCGTCCGACTACTTTAGCCGAACTAGTTTTGAGACCTCATACTGTCGAAAAGGTGAAATCCGCAGTGCGCATTTGTAGAGACGCGCTAAATCAGTTTCGCCAACTGTAAACTATTAGAGCAGTGCTACCCATGGCAGATATAATTTTTTTCTTAGGGGGTGGGGTGTGCAGCAGAACGCCTAACTTTGGCGCTTGGTGGTCACTGTGAATGCGTGTAAATATTTTAGCATACCCTGAAAAGTTAAATAACGAAAACATTTCGTGGTGTTGGGGGTTCAGATTCTCTTTCTCTTCCGTCTTTACTTATGGCTTTATGGTTCTGCGTGCATGTGACACAGTATTTGCTTTTTATTCTCAGAGCTTTCTGAGCACGCCTAACGCCCAATAAATCAGCTCAGTTATTTTGAATATTGTAGACGCCTAAGCAACGAAGAAAAAAAATTGCACGCAGCTTCCCTCGGGGGAACACTGAGGAGGATGCGGAAGCATGTAATTGGTTAACGGGTGTTAAATTGCGACTTACTTGGGTCGATGGCTAAATTGGTTAACGTGGTTGTGAAATGGGGTGTTAAATGAGTAAACACGTACGGCACGTATGCGAAAGGGCGGTGTTTTATTTATTGCGACGAACTTTGAGGACGATGGCTTTGTGGTCGGTAAAGTAAAGAGTGAGTATATCGGGTTGTATCGGTTGGCCGGCACTGGTCGAAGGGACGTCGATCATTCTGTTTGTGGATTCGTTGGCATTCATTCCACGGCGACTTTGGACGTCGACGCGCCGTACAAACCAACGGACGAGCGGCAACTGAGCGAGCGAGCGCCGACCTTGAGTATATATACAGCGCGACGGCGCATGCGCTGTCAGCTGTCGAATGTCCTCGAAGGAGAAGCGCGCGCGCGGCACAGATGGCGACGGCGCGACGGCGCATGCGCTGTCAGCTGTCGAATGTTCTCGAAGGAGAAGCGCGCGCGGCACAGATGGTGGGCGACGGCGCGACGGCGCATGCGCGCGCGTCAGCTGTCGAATGTTCGAGAAGCGGTGCGGACGGCGCGGACGGCGCACTACAAGGGGCGAGTATAAGATGCCTCCGCATCTAAAAGTTAAGAGAGAATATATCAGTATAGGACACACCCTTTCTGAATTATTTTCGATATCTCACAAGGGCTTTTAAGAAGCTCAAATTCAGCAGATTGGAGTATCATACTTCAAGGGCTATGAAATCATGTGCTAGACAGGCAGGTGTGAAGAAATCTGCATGAAGAAAGCGCGCTGAAGGAGAGGAAGCGCAAACTTCTAGCCTCTATAGTGTAATGAACGCGCCGGCTAGAGCGTAACGCCTTGAGAGGCAACCGCCAGATGGCGATGGCACACGTTTGCACGTCACCCAAGGCAGCCATGCGCTGCGCAGAGACGGGGATCAACCATGCGCGCAAGCTTTGTCAAATATTTCAAAAAAATATTTTTTTTGCTCGTGCATGGCCTCAAATGGTGACCGGAAAAATATGTTAATTAGCTTCTGTAAAACAGGATGCCAACACGGGTGCGTGGCTGAACTTAAATATTATCAGGTCAACAGGATGCCGAAAGTGAGCGCGTGACGGCACTGAAACATTTTATCGATGTGAAGTGGTAGAAGAGTGGAACGATGAACTCAGTTGTGAGCCATTGCTTGCAACACCTTCAACGGCAAACGAACATTTTCTCAAGCACTAATCTGTAAATAATGCCCCATCATTCATAACGTCATACTCCGAGTAGAGAATTACGAGCGGCATGTGGATGAAAACCTTTTATTTTCTGCACACAGGTCATACAACGCATTTCCGAGTAGTGACTCACTATCTGTTTACAACAATGTATTCTTAATATTTGGTCGCGCGTCCTTTTTGTCCCCAAGAAAAAGTTTTATAATTCACAAACGCCTGAGAGAACATTAAACTGCAAGCCCGGTGATGCGCATGAGCTTCAGGTTCTTCCTCTTTTCACGGCAAGATGCTTACTCCTTGTGGAGTACCTTTGTGTAAAAAGGCAAATGGGTGAGCAGAAAAACAAACTTGGTCACTTTATTGTTGAGCCTCGGACCATTTTTTTAAATATGCCGGAAACAAGCTCTTCCAACCTGTCACTGTGAAGCTAGTTGTAGCAAAACCACTTTGAAGAAGTGATTTCAAGGGCATCTACAAATGCGAAGAGTTTCTCTGAAAGGCCTACTCATAGGCGTCTGCACGGGGGGGAGGGGGCAAAGGGGGCTGGCCACTTAGGAGGCGGGCGCTAAATCTGTTCTATACATTGACTAGGAAGCGGGACACTCTTTTAGTCATCTAAAAGGGGGGGGGGGCGTAAAATCTGCCTCATACACTCATTAATGTGGAGGAGGTGCCCTGCAATGAACCTTCGACCCCCCACCCCCCCTCAATGGCAAACACGCCCATGGGTCTACCCCTTTCAACGGGGACAATTTCGCCAATCACAGTGTGCTCGAAGTGCCGGGAGATGTACATCTCGCCGAAGTGCAGCTCGCACCCAGCCGAATTTTCTTGAAGCAGCTAGCAGCGCGCGGGATCACTCTCCGCCACTGCGCAAACAAAGCTTCGTCCTTTGGAACGCCGCACAACGCATGCTTTTTTTAGCTGACTTCAGCTGACTTCTTTTAGTGAACATTCGGACGAAGCAATGACATTGTTTTCGCGCCTTGAGAGTGCATACAGAACAATTGGTGTCAGAGTGCCACCGCAATTTAAAAAAAATGAGGACGATCGCGCCCGACGAAACTTTCGGATACGTGCAAACAATATATGGATGTATGGATATAGCTGTACCCTTTATATCAGGTGGTGGCTAGCGCTTCCAAGCCGTAATACTTAAGGAACCAAAAACACGAATCTAATTAGACCCTTTGAGCTAGAGCTTGCTAAGACGCGTGAAAAGTCACCCCGGAAAAGAAGACACAAACCCAAAAGTTGCTGGGATGAGAAAGTTAAGAGAGCCATAGGAAAACGACAGGAAGCCTCAAGAGAACACAGACATGCTGAGCAGCGGGGTGAATCGAGAGATGATGTTGAAAGAAAATAAGAAACCTTTCTAAGCTGTAGAAGGGATGCATCCCTTCTGATCAATGAGAAGATTAGAAGAAAGGGAGCTCAGTGGCTGGCAGAAGTACATAAGAAAGATAGAAAGGCAGCTGCGAAATTTTGGAACCATCTAAACTCCCTAAGAAATCAGACGAGCCTAGAGCAGAGGTTTATAACTACAGCCCAAGGTGCTAGGCTAGAAGAGGACGATGCTATTGAATATATAAGAACAAGGGTGCCAGAAAAATTCCAACAAAGAAGTACTTTATGCACCACAATAGACAAGGACGAATCAAGTGCTGCAATGGCTTCATTTTCACAATGAGAGTGGGAAAGGGCTGAGAAAAGGGTTCCTAGTAGTAAATTAACAGGCCCAGATGGCATTTCAATTAGGCTGATAAAAACATTCGGTCCGAAGTCTAAGCAGGCTTTGAGAGAGGCAGTGAGCACAATAATAATCGATGGTGAAGTTCCCGATGGATGGAAACTTAGCAAGATGAGCATGATCTATAAACGAAAGGGGGACAAAGCTGACATAAACAACTACCATCCTATAACAGTGACATCAGTGGTCTACAGGCTGGCGATGCAGATTATAAAGGAAAGACTGCAGGCATGGATAGAGGTTGAGGAGTGCTGGGGGAAATGCAGAATGGGTTTCGGAAACACAGGAGGTTGGAAGACAATCTGTTCTCACTGACGCAGTGCATAGAAATAGCTGAAAAGGAACACAGGCCCCTGTGGCTAGCATTTTTGGATATCAAGGGAGCGTACGATAGCGTGGTTCAAGAGGAATTGTGGGGAATACTGGACACACTAGGCGTGGAACATGTAGTCACTAATCTTTTCAAGGGTATCTATAAAGGTAACAAGGTAGTTATAAAGTGGGAAAAACAGGTATCCAAGCCTGCAGAGGTAAAACGGGGGCTTAGACAGGGGTGCCCCCTGTCACCCTTATTGTTCATGATGTACCTACAAGGATTAGAGGCAAAATTAGAGGGAAGTAGACTGGGCTTCAACCTCTCTTTAGTCAAACAAGGAAAACTTATTGATTAGGCACTGCCAACAGTAATGTACGCATATGATATAGTGCTAATGGCCAACAACAAGGAATATTTGCAGACATTGATGGACATCTGCGGTAATGAGGGAGATAGGTTAGATTTTAGATTCAGTAACAAAAAATTAGCAGTCATGATTTTCAATGACAATGAAGGTAGTGAGCTTAGAATACAGGAGGTCACGCTAGAAATAACAGATAAATGCAAATATCTGGGCGTATGGATAAGCAATGGGACCAAGTATCTGAGGGAACACGAAATATACGTGACGACTAAAGGTAACAGGAATGCAGCAGTCATGAAAAATAGGGCACTGTGGAATTACAATAGGTATGATATTGTGAGAGGAATATCGAAAGGGGTCATGGTTCCTGGGCTGACGTTCGGTAATGCGGTCTTGTGCATGAGATCAGAAGTTTAAGCAAGAATAGAAATTAAGCAACATGGAATAGGGAGGCTTGCCTTAGGAGCTCACGGCAATACACCAAACCAGGGAGTACAAGGTGATAAGGGATGGACATAATTTGAAGGCAGAGAAGCTAGCAGCAAGGTAAAATTTGAGGAGCGATTGAGAGAAATGGGGGAGGAGAGTTGGGCTATTAAGGTATACAGCTAATTGTACATGAAGATTGTCGATACAAAATGGTGGAAGTGAACCAGAAAATTGACTGGTAAATACTTAGAAAACAGCAGGTGGCTAAACCAAAAAGAACTATCGGTTAAGAGGAAAGTGAAGGAAACGGAGACTGACATGTGGAGAATGGGCATGATTAAGAAGTCCGCACTAGAGATCTATCGAACTTTTAAGCAGGAAATTGCCAAGGAAAGGGTCTATGATAATACTCAGGGTAGTTCTCTACTGTTTGAGGCCAGGACGGGAGTACTGCGAACCAAGACATATCGGGCCAAATACGAAGGGGTAGACACAGTATGCAGTGCGTGTGGAGAGGAAGAAGAAACTGCCAAACACTTGATAATGTTTTGTATAAGGCTTCACCGTATAGTTCAGGATGTTGGCGCAGAGTTTTTCAAAGCACTGGGATTTAGGGACAGCGAGGGAAAAATAGACTTTAAGCGGGTAGACTTAACTAGAAGGAGGTTATCTGATTGGTGACTAAAGTCAAGGCACGAGTGAAAATAAACGCTTCACTGCGAAGTACAAATCCTCAACTTCATTATTTAAAGAAAAAAAAGATCATTGTAATGGTTAGTTCACTAAGTTTTACAGCTAGGTGGCGTTAGCTGCCGCCCGGTCTAAAGGGTACAGCCACATCCACCCATCCATCATTGCAGCTACGCTCGCTACCGTGATGGCTCTGTGAGCGGGCTGTGTGGCCGATTTGTGTGTCGTTCCGAGTTGTCATCCCGACATTTTATGCTATAAATCCCACTTAATGGTGAAATTCAGCCCTTCCGCAGAGGCATTAGCTCTTCTCTCGGTGTAACGAGCGCACACATAAACACCCGACTACAATTCGGTGAGGTCGTTTACAACAGCCGATCATGTTTCTCCTGGAAGTTACTAAATTTTATATAGTAATGATGTACTTTCAAATAGTATTGGGTGAATTTCAGCGTATTAACCTATAGAGTTAAATATCTACTTTTTGCATACAAGTGTCTCTGTTCGGTCGCGTGTGTTTTATATCTTTGATATTGCTTCGCATAATAAATGGTCAGGAGGCGTCAATCTGAGGCCTATAATTCTTTCAGCTACTGCTTCTTCAGATAAGTGCTCATATTTCGCTTTCATTCAGCTCAAGGCAATTTTTGTGCTGCTAATCTTGGCTTTCGTTCTCCGAAAGTTGTGTTGTATATTGCGAGGACTTCGTTTCGTAAACATCTTCTAACATCGTCTTCTGGAAAGCTGGTTGAGTATCAGCTTTCTCTAATATTTGCAGTGGACACAAGCACTGAGGTCATTTACTACAAGCGTGCAGTTTTTCAAAGGGAACAACCCTATAAACAATCAATGCGCATTTACTATTTATAGCTAAAGGCCCCTTTTCCAGGCCGGAAAACAAAGTCAATTGGCTGACATTCTTTATTAGAAACTCTGCCTCTTCTCATGCTACGAGTTCTTGGCACCACTTCTTTCCTCTTATGAGAACTTCGCCGTTTGCAGCACTTTCAGCAGCTTGCTTCTTGATTTGAATGAGTTTTTTTCAATGCTACCTATATATGTTTAACAGCGTCGGCTTCCAACTTAGTCTAAAGAAATCAGTCCCCGACACACGGCAGCAAAATTTCTGACCATTCATTTGGAATCGTGAGTTTTGAAAATGACAGTCCTTGAAATTCTCGGTCACCAGCTTTATCCGTGGCACCATCTCGGCCTACACTATTCGGGGCCTCGTCAAGCTGCTAACATAGCAGCTTTTTGCTCTTATCCTTGCGTTTTCTTTTTCGCAACTCTGTGAAGAAAATAATCAGTAAAACTAAAAACATTCTTTGGCATTTCTGTTCAGGAACAGCATCAACTGAACTGCATTGATCAGTTAACGTCGGTCGACTCGACTTCTGACAACGTGTTGCTCACACGTCTTCGCTTCGGTTTGGGGAGAATCTGAAATTGTCAGGGTTGCGATTCTTCCCTTTTTTTGGCAGCAATTTTAGAAGGTACTTAGGAGCATCAGGGAAAATTACAAGAATGGCATCTTTTGATAAGAGTGGTAAGTCTCTGGGGGTCTCAATAACCTTTGCGTTCATATAGTCGTCTTGAAAGTTTGCTTTATGAACCTTGTTTCGAACTGTCGCTCACAAACAGCGCTGCTTTTGTTGAAGACTTGATTACCTCTCTTGATCTTCTGCGACCATTTTTCCCGGCGCTCAGCTTCAATGGCACCCGCAATAAGGAGTGCGCCTCTTTACACGAATGGTAGCCACTGTTACGATTTGGCACAAAGAAAAGCTGTCTCGCTTGTACCGCCGTCTCTCAGCCATAGTTTTCTCATTCCAGTTGACAAGCGCAAACACCATCGCAATTTCTTCAGTCACGTACAGCACAATCTGGTGAGGAGCAGAGTTATTCCACGCGAGAAATACCAGCAACTAGTAACTGCTCACGCATTAACAGCGAAACTGACAGTGTAAGATGTGTTGACACACGTGCTACTCAGGGTCGCAGCGTCCCTCCCGTAGCGCCCCCAGGATGCACTCAACCTGCTTCATCGCTGCGGGAGCCCTCTCGCCTTTATTGGAACACGCCGCGCACAGCACACTTTCCCTTCTAGTACACTGTAACTGCAACTCAAGTACAGTTGCTAGAATAAAAAAAGTGTGATGAACGCGCCGGCTAGCGCGTAACGCCTTGGGAGGAAACCGCCAGATGGCGCTGAGACACGTTCGGACAAAGCTATTAAATATATAAGAACGAGGGTGACAGAAAAATTTCAACAAAGAAGTGATTTGTGCACCACAATAAACAAGGATGAATCAAGTGGCGCAATGGCTCCATTTTCACAACGAGAGTGGGAAAAGGCTGAGAATTGGATTTCTAGCAGTACATCAACAGGCCCACATGGCATTCCAAATATGCTGATAAAGACATTAGGTTTGATGTTTAGGCAGGCTTTGACAGAGGCGGTGAGAAAAATAATAATAATCGATGGAAAAGCCCCCGATGGATGGAAACTTAGCAGGATGAGCATGATCTATAAAGGAAAGAGCGACAAAGCTGACATAACCAACTACCGTCCTATAACACTGACATCAGTGGTCTACAGGCTGGCGATGCAGATTATAAAGGAAAGACTGCAGGCATGGATAGAGGTTGAGGAGTGCTGGGGGAACTGCAGAATGGGTTTCGGAAACACAGGAGGTTGGAAGACAATCTGTTCTCACTGACGCAGTGCATAGAAATAGCAGAAAAGGAAATAAGGCCCATGTGGCTAGCATTTTTGCATATCAATGGAGCGTACGATAGCGTGGTTCAAGAGGACTTGTGGCGAATACTGGACACACTAGGTGTGGAAGATAGAGTCACTAATCTTTTAAAGGAAATCTATAAAAGTAACAAGAAAGTTATAAGTGGGAAAAACAGGTATCCAAGCCTACAGAGGTAAAACAGGGGCTCAGGCAGGGGTATCCTCCGTCACCCTTGTTATTCATGATGTACCTACAAGTATTAGAGGCCAAATCGGAGGGAAGTTGACTGGGCTTCAACCTCTCTTTCGTAAAACAAGGAAACTCATTGAACAGGCACTACCAGCATTGATGTACGCAGATGATTTAGTGCTAATGGCCAAGAACAAGGAAGAATTGCAGAGATTGATGGACATCTGCGGTAATGAGGGATATAGGTTAGATTTTAGATTCGGTAAGGAAAAATCAGCAGTCATGACTTTCAATGACAACGAAGGTAGTGAGCTTAGAATACAGAAGGTCGCGCGTAAGATAACACATAAATACAAATATCTGGGCGTATGGATAAGCAATGGGACCGAGTATCTGAGGGAACACAAAATATACGTGACGACTAAAGGTAACAGGAATGCAACAGTCATGAAAAAGAGGGCACTGTGGAATTACAATACGTATGATCTTATGAGAGGAAATGGAAAGGGGTCATGGTTCCTGGGCTGACGTTCGGCAATGCGGTCTTGCGCATGAGATCAGAAGTTCAAGCAAGATTAGAAATTAAGCAACGTGGAATAGGTAGGCTTGCTTTAGGAGCTCACGGGAATACACCAAATCAGGGAGTACAAGTTGATATGGGATGGACATCATTTGAGGGCAGGGAAGCTAGCAGCAAGATAAAATTCGAGAAGCGATTGAAAGAAATGGGGGAGGAGTGTTCGACTAGGAAGGTATTCAGCTACTTGTACATGAAGAATGTCGATACAAAAGGGAGGAAGCGAACCAGGAAATTGACTGGTAAATACTTAGAAAACATCATGGGGCTAAACCAAAAAGAATTATCGGTTAAGAAGAAGGCGATGGAAGCTGAGAACGATATGTGGAGAATTGACATGATTAAGAAGTCCACTCTAGAGATCTATCAAACTTTTAAGCAGGAAATTGCGAATGAAAGGATATATGATAATACTCGTGGTAGTTCTCTACTGTTTGAGGCCACGATGAGAGTATTGTGAGCAAGGCATATCGGGCCAAATAAGAAGGGGTATACACGGTATGCAGTGCGTGTGGAGAGGAAGAAGAAACTGCCGAACACTTGATAATGTTTTGTAAAAGGCTTCACCCTATAGTTCAGGATGATGGCGCAGAGTTTTTCAAAGCACTGGGGTTTAGGGACAGGGAGGGCAAAATAGACTGTATACGGGTAGATTTAACTAGAAGGAGGTTATCTGATTGGTGGCTAAAGTTAAGGCACGAGTGAAAATAAACCCTTCACTGCAAAGTACAAATCCTCAACCTCACTTTTTAAAGGAAAAAAAAGATAAATCTAATGGTTAGTTCATCAAGTATTACGGCTAGGTGGCGCTAGCCACCGCCCGATCTTAAGGGTACAGCCGCATCCATTCATTTCACTGACGATCATAGGAGCGTCTGCATTGGGAGCGCGCGCGCCCGAGCCTTCGAAAGAGTGTATTAGCCTTTATTAGTGGACACACCTGCTACGCGCCATGGTGCACGAGTGAATATGCAGGCACGCCGAAATTGCGTTGATACATTCACTGTTTCAAGAGCCTACCGACCCTCACAGAGACACACATAAATGCCAATCGGAATTTGCATGGACCACCTAGCTTCTTATTCAGGCAGCGCTTTGAGCTGCTTTACATACGTCGCTACAGGCGAACTACACAAAAGGGGAGAAGTATCAAAACCGTGATTAAATCATACGCTTCGTTGTCGGCAGTCTCTACGATATCCAGAGCACAGGGTCCCTCATAAGCGCCTGCATCGCTTGTTTATGTCACAAGAAACCCGAGTATATGTAACGTTGTTACAACATGAATCGGTGACTACTCCGTTTTATCATGCCAGTTTTGCGGAAGATAATGAATATTGCTTTCCGAAAGGCCTAATACATAACAAACTAATCAAAAAACACAAAAACATATTAAAACTTACCAGCTGTATATATAGCCCGTCTGTTAATCTGCGTAAATTCATTAAACCAGTTCTCATTTTGTATCGACAGCTTAAATTGTGCCGCTTTTCAAATATTCTATTGGCGTAAGGCCATTGCAAGCGAGTAAGTTTATGACGATGTTTTGCATTATAAGCATAGTTTTATTATTAAGTATCAAAAGTGTTAGCAGGCAGTAGTGCATCTTCTTTCGAGATATTTACCTTCCTTGTATATGTGCAGAGTAAACACACACACACATATATAAATAAGTATATATATATATATATATATATATATATATATATATATATATATATATATATATATATATATATATATATATATGACGTAGGAAGGCAGAGATGGTTCAAAATGCAGGAACGCAGACATTGTATCATCAACTTCGGTTCTCGCAAACGCCAGCCGGAAGCAATGCTTCGATCTCAGCCACGACACAAAATACAGCACCCACGACAGAAAATTCGGCGCATACGACGTCTGACTTTCAAAGGCTACAAGGACGTTCAACCCCGTTCGTTCTTCGCAGCTGCTGAGGCCGTGTCTTGGTCAGTGCAGTTGTGCAAGACGTGGTTATCTTTTCCAGAACGCAACAGCCAACCTCGCCCACCTGAGGTCTCCTAGATCTTACTGGACTGCCTTCCCTGTGAATGTTTTTTTGCAAGTGCATGGAACTGCCGTGTTACATGGAACTACTCTATTTTGTGATATTTTTTTACTATGATGAGACACCACTTGTTCATGCTTCATAGTTTGTAGCTCGCGCATTCTTTCGGGGGAAGGGGGAATCGTGTGACGTATCAAGCGATGGGTAGTAGAGGCAGAGAAGGAAGAAGTCACTTTGGAATAAACATGGCGTATGAGCCAGGCCACGTCACCCATTCATCGTAGCGTCACATATATATATATATATATATATATATATATATATATATATATATATATATATATATATATATATATATATATATATATAACGAACGCGTAATTCGAAGCTCGTGCTCACAGTTGGTAATTTTTTCATCTACTTTTATTTCTTGCTTTTTGCGTTCTATTGGTTTTAATAACTTCCCCTGTACATTCCTTGGCATTACTGTCTGTTATATCTCATTAATATTGAGTTAAAACACGGAAAGACGAGCCCTTAGGTATACACTTCTTTCCCTTATTTCATTCAACGAGGATCTCGTAGTGGCAAGACTTAGTGTGTTTAGGTTGTATAAGAGGGACAATTAATCAGCTGCCCGCTCATAATAAGTTCACGTGCTACGTGACGCCAGTCATGCGCATAAGAGTGTTTTCACACTCGTCGTTTGGCTTATAGATGGCGCTGACTGTCACTCCTACTTCTAAATTCACAGATAAACCCAAAAAAGTGGATGGAGGGAGGGCCGCTGTGATAGCTCAGTGGTTACAGCATCGAACGCGTTATTCGAAGGTCGTAGGTTCGATTCCTGCCCACGGCTGGTTGTTTTTTCATCCACTTTTCTTTCTTCTTATTTACATTCTATTGGTTCTAATAACTCCCCCTGTACATTCCTTGGCATTACTGTCTGTTAGATCTCATTGATATTGTGTTAAAACACGGAAAAACGAGCCCTTAGGTATACACCTTTTTCCCTTATTTCATTGAACGAGCGTCTCGTACTGGCAGACTTGGTGTGTTTAGGTTGTATAAGAGGGACAATTATTCAGCTGCCCGCTCATAATAAGTTTACGTGCTACGTGACGCCAAACATGCGCATAAGAGTATTTTCACATTCGTCGTTTGGCTTATAGATGGCGCTGACTGTCAGTCCATCTTCTAAATTCACATATAAACTAAAAAAAGTGGATGGAGGGAAGGCCGCGGTGGTAGCTCAGTGGTTAGAGCATCGAACGCGTTATTCGAAGGTCGTAGGTTCAATTCCTGCCCACGGCTGGTTATTTTTTCATCCACTTTTCTTTGTTCTTATTTACATTCCATTGGTTGTAATAACTTCCCCTGTCCATTCCTTGGCATTACTGTCTGTTAGATCTCATTATATTGTGTTAAAACACGGAAAAACGAGCCCTTAAGTATACACTTTTTTCCCTTATTTCACTGAACGAGGGTCTCGTACTGGCAGACTTGATGTGTTTATGTTGTATAAGAGGGACAATTAATCAGCTGCCCGCTCATAATAAGTTTATGTGCTACGTGACGCCAAACATGCGCATAAGAGTGTTTTCACATTCGTCGTTTGGCTTATAGATGGCGCTGACTGTCACTTCTACTTCTAAACTGACGTATAAACCCAAAAAAGTGGATTGAGGAGAGGCCGCTGCGGTAACTCAGTGGTTATAGCTTCGAACGCGTTATTCGAAGGTCGTAGGTCCGATTCCTGCCACGGCTGGTGATTTTTTCATCCACTTTTCTTTCTTCTTATTTACATTCCATTGGTTTTAATAACTTTCCCTGGTTATTCCTTGGCATTACTGTCTGTTATATCTCATTAATATTGTGTTAAAACACGGAAAAACGAGCCCTTAGGTAGCCACTTCTTTCCCTTATATATATATATATATATATATATATATATATATATATATATATATATATATATATATATATATATATATATATATATATATATATATATATATATATGTGTATATATAGTCATGCAATGCCCTTTAGCACAGCTAATATTTTTAGGCGGGGCATTTCGTTTCTCGTCCGACTACTTTAGCCGAACTAGTTTTGAGACCTCATACTGTCGAAAAGGTGAAATCCGCAGTGCGCATTTGTAGAGACGCGCTAAATCAGTTTCGCCAACTGTAAACTATTAGAGCAGTGCTATCCCATGGCAGATTTCTTTTTTTTTCTGAGGGGGTGGGGTGTGCAGCAGAACGCCTAACTTTGGCGCTTGGTGGTCACTGTGAATGCGTGTAAATATTTTAGCATACCCTGAAAAGTTAAATAACGAAAACATTTCGTGGTGTGGGGGGTTCAGATTCTCTTTCTCTTCCCTCTTTACTTATGGCTTTATGGTTCTGCGTGCATGTGACACAGTATTTGTTTTTTATTCTCACAGCTTTCTGAGCACGCCTAACGCCCAATAAATCAGCTCAGTTATTTTGAATAGTGTAGACGCCTAAGCAACGAAGAAAGAGTTAAGAGAGAATAAATCAGTATAGGACACACCCTTTCTGAATTATTTTCGATATCTCACAAGGGCTTTTAAGAAGCTTAAATTCAGTAGATTGGAGTATCATACTTCAAGGGCTATGAAATCATGTGCTAGACAGGCAGGTGTGAAGATATCTGCATGAAGAAAGCGCGCCGAAGGAGCGGAAGCGCAAACTTCTAGCCTCTATATAGTGTAATGAACGCGCCGGCTAGAGCGTAACGCCTTGAGAGGCAACCGCCAGATGGCGATGGCACACGTTTGCACGTCACCCAAGGCAGCCATGCGCTGCGCAGAGACGGGGATCAACCATGCGCGCAAGCTTTGTGACATATTTAAAAAAATATTTTTTTTTGCTCGTGCATGGCCTAAAATGGTGACCGGAAAAATATGTTAATTAGCTTCTGGAAAACAGGATGCCAACGCGGGTGCGTGGCTGAACTTAAATATTATCAGGTCAACAGGATGCCGAAAGTGAGCGCGTGACGGCACTGAAACATTTTATCGATGTGAAGTGGTAGAAGAGTGGAACGATGAACTCAGTTGTGAGCCATTTCTTGCAACACCTTCAACGGCAAACTAGCATTTTCTCAAGCACTAATCTGTAAATAATGCCCCGTAGTTCATAACGTCATACTCCGAGTCAAGAATCACGAGCGGTATGTGGATGAAAACCTTTTATTTTCTGCACACAGGTAATACAACGCATTTCCGAGTAGTGACTCACTATCTGTTTACAACAATGTATTCTTAATATTTGTTCGCGCGTCCTTTTTGTCCCCAAGAAAAAGTTTTATAATTCACAAACGCCTGAGAGAACATTAAACTGCAAGCCCGGTGATGCGCATGAGCTTCAGGTTCTTCCTCTTTTCACGGCAAGATGCTTACTCCTTGTGGAGTACCTTTGTGTAAAAAGGCAAATGGGTGAGCAGAAAAACAAACTTGGTCACTTTATTGTTGAGCCTCGGACCATTTTTTTAAATATGCCGGAAACAAGCTCTTCCAACCTGTCACTGTGAAGCTAGTTGTAGCAAAACCACTTTGAAGAAGTGATTTCAAGGGCATCTACAAATGCGAAGAGTTTCTCTGAAAGGCCTACTCATAGGCGTCTGCACGGGGGGGAGGGGGCAAAGGGGGCTGGCCACTTAGGAGGCGGGCGCTAAATCTGTTCTATACAATGACTAGGAAGCGGGACACTCTTTTAGTCATCTAAAAGGGGGGGGGCGTAAAATCTGCCTCATACACTCATTTAATGTGGAGGAGGTGCCCTGCAATGAACCTTCGACCCATTACCCCTCTCAATAGCGAGCACGCCCATGGGTCTACCCCTTTCAACGTGGACAATTTCGCCAACAACAGTGTGCTCGAAGTGCCGGGAGATATACATCTCGCCGAAGTGCAGCTCGCACACAGCCGAGTTTTCTTGAAGCAGCTAGCAGCGCGCGGGATCACTCTCCGCCGCTGCGCAAACAAAGCTTCGTCCTTTGGAACGCCGCACAACGCATGCTTTTTTTAGCTGACTTCAGCTGACTTCTTTTAGTGAACCCACGGACGAAGCAATGACATTGTTTTCGCGCCATGAGAGTGCATACAGAACAATTGGTGTCAGAGTGCCACCGCAATTTAAAAAAAATTGAGGACGATCACGCCCGACGAAACTGTCGGAAACGCGCAAACAATATATGGATGTATGGATATAGCTGTACCCTTTATATCAGGTGGTGGCTAGCGCCTCCAAGCCGTAATACTTAAGGAACCAAAAACTAGATTTATTTTCCCCCTTAAATAGTGAGGTTGAGGATTCGTGCTTTGCAGTGAAGGGTTTAACTTTCACTCGCGCCTTGACTTTAGCCACCAATCAGATAACCTCCTTCTAGTTAAATCTACCCACTTAAAATTTATTTTGCCCGCACTGTCCCTTAAACCCAGTGCTTTGAAAAACTTTGCACCATCATCCCGAACTATAGGGTGAAGCCCTTTACAGAACATTATCAAGTGTTCGGCGGTTTCTTCTTCCTCTCCAGACGCGCTGCATACTGTGTCTACCCCTTCGTATTTGGCCCGATATGTCTTGGTTCGCAATACTCCCGCCCTGGCCTCAAACAGTGGAGAACTACCCCTAGTATTATCATACATCCTTTCCTTGGCAATTTCCTGCTTAAAAGTTCGATAGATCTCTAGTGCAGACTTCTTCATCTTGCTAATTTTCCACATACTAATCTGAGCTTCCTTCACCTTCTTCTTAACGGATTTTTTTTTTTTTGGTTTGGCCCCCAGATGTTTTCCAAGTATTTACCAGTCAATTTTCTGGTTCGCTTCCGCCATTTAGTATCGACGTTCTTCATGTACAATTAGCTGTACACCTTCCTAGCCGAACACTCCTCCCCCATTTCTCTCAATCGCTTCTCATATGTTATCTTGCAGCTAGCTTCCCTGCCCTCAAATGATGTCCATCCATTATCACATTGTACTCCCTGATTTGGTATATTGCCGTGAGCTCCTAAGGCAAGCCTACCTATTCCACGTTGCTTAATTTCTAATCTTGCTTGAACTTCTGATCTCATGCACACGACCACACTGCCGAACGTCAGACCAGAAACCATGACCCCTTTCCATATTCCTCTCACAACATCATACCTATTGTATTTCCACAGTGCCCTGTTTTTCATTTACGCTGCATTCCTGTTACCTCTAGTCAACACGTATATTTTGTGTTCTCTTAGGTGCTCGGCCCCATTGCTTATCCACACGCCCAGATATTTGTATTTATCTGTTATCTCTAACATGACCTCCTGTATTCTAAGCTCACTACCTTCATTGTCATTAAAATAATTACTGCTGATTTTTCCTTACAGAATCTGAAATCTAATCTATCTCCCTCATTACCACAGATGTACACCAATCTCTGCAAATCTTCCTTGTATAAACGACCACGTGAGCCCCCACGCGGCTATTTCTGGAAGCTTCAGCGTGCTCTGTAGCCGCCGCTTTCCCCTCATCGCCCTTTCCTATTCTTGGAACTGTAGTACAGTGTACTAGAAAGTGAAGTGTGTCGTGCGGCGCAGGAAAAAAGGGTCCTTCTAGTGATGACCACTCCGCGCGCGACGAGAGGGCGTTGCTGGCTAAAAGGACATTGAGAAGTTCGAAAGAGAGTGCGAGATAATTATACTAGGAGACATGAATGCGCACATAGAAGATATAGATGGGTATACCGACCCGACAGGCAAAATGATCATGGATATGTGTGAAAGGCTTGATTTGGTCATTTGCAACAGTACCGAGAAGTGTGAAGGGCAATTAACATGGGGGGTAGGAAGGCTGCAGTCGACGATAGATTATGCACAGATGTCACATAGGATGTATGATAAGCTCAGGGGAATGCACATAGATGAAGGTGGCTCCAGAAGTCTGGGTAGTGATCACAAACGTATCAAGCTAAGTTTTGGAAGAGAAGTGAAAGTGGGAAGGAGACAAGATGAGCAACTACAGGAAAATTTTTATCCAGAAAGGCAAACTGAAATAGCCACTAAACAAATTGAGAAAGCAATCACGGACGATAATAAGACAGTGTGGACATACACGAATCTAATTAGACCCTTTGAGCTAGAGCTTGCTAAGACGCGTGACAAGTCAACCCGGAAAAGAAGACACAAACCCAAAAATTGCTGGGATGAGGAAGTTAAGAGAGCCATAGCAAAACGTCAGGAAGCCTCTAGGGAACACAGACATGCTAAGCAGCAGGGTGAACCGACAGATGATGTTGAAAGAAAATGGGAAACCTTCCTAAGCTGTAGAAGGGATGCATCCCTTCTGATAAATGAAAAGATTAGAAGAAAGGGAGCTCAGTGGCTGGCTGAAGTACATAAAAAAGATAGAAAGGCAGCTGCGAAATTTTGGAACCATCTAAACTCTTAAAAAATGAGAAGATCCTAGAGCAAATTTTCATAACTACAGCCCAACGTGCTAGGCTAGAAGAGGACGATGCTATTGAATATATAAGAACAAGGGTGACAGAAAAATTCCAACAAAGAAGTACATTATGCACCACAATAGACAAGGACGAATCAAGTGGTGCAATGGCTCCATTTTCACAACGAGAGTGGGAAAGGGCTGAGAAAAGGGTTCCTAGCAGTACATCAACAGGCCTGCATGGCATTCCAAATATGCTGATAAAGACATTAGATTTGATGTTTAAGCAGGCTTTGAGAGAGGCAGTGAGAAAAATAATAATAATCGATGGTAAAGCCCCCGATGGATGGAAACTTAGCAGGATGAGCATGATCTATAAAGGAAAGAGCGACAAAGCTGACATAACCAACTACCGTCCTATAACAGTGACATCAGTGGTCTACAGGCTGGCGATGCAGATTATAAAGGAAAGACTGCAGGCATGGATAGAGGTTGAGGAGTGCTGGGGGAACTGCAGAATGGGTTTTGGAAACACAGGAGGTTGGAAGACAATCTGTTCTCACTGCCGCAGTGCATAGAAATAGCAGAAAAGGAAATAAGGCCCATGTGGCTAGCATTTTTGCATATCAAGGGAGCGCACGATAGCGTGGTTCAAGAGGACTTGTGGGGAATACTGGACACACTAGGTGTGGAAGATAGAGGCACTAATCTTTTAAAGGAAATCTATAAAAGTAACAAGGTAGTTATAAGTGGGAAAAACAGGTAGCCAAGCCTACAGAGGTAAAACAGTGGCTTAGGCAGGGGTATCCTCTGTCACCCTTGTTATCCATGAAGCTTCTACAAGTATTAGAGGCCAAATCGGAGGGAAGTTGACTGGGCGTCAACCTCTCTTTCGTAAAACAAGGAAACTCATTGAACAGGCACTACCAGCATTGATGTACGCAGATGATTTAGTGCTAATGGCCAAGAACAAGGAAGATTTGCAGAGATTGATGGACATCTGCGGTAATGAGGGAGATAGGTTAGATTTTAGATTCGGTAAGGAAAAATCAGCAGTCATGATTTTCAATGACAACGAAGGTAGTGAGCTTAGAATACAGAAGGTCGCGCTAGAGATAACAGATAAATACAAATATCTGGGCGTATGGATAAGCAATGGGACCGAGTATCTGAGGGAACACAAAATATATGTGACGACTAAAGGTAACAGGAATCCAGCAGTAATGAAAAATAGGGCACTGTAGAATTACAATAGGTATGATGTTATGGGAGGAATATGGAAAGGGGTCATGGTTCCTGGGCTGACGTTCGGCAATGCGGTCTTGTGCATGAGATCAGAAGTTCAAGCAAGATTAGAAATTAGGCAACGTGGAATAGGTAGGCTTGCTTTAGGAGCTCACGGGAATACACCAAATCAGGGAGTACAAGGTGATATGGGATGGACATCATTTGAGGGCAGGGACGCTAGCAGCAAGATAAAATTCGAGAAGCGATTGAAAGAAATGGGGGAGGAGTGTTCGACTAGGAAGGTATTCAGCTACTTGTACATGAATAATGTCGATACAAAATGGAGGAAGCGAACCAGGAAATTGACTGGTAAATACTTAGAAAACATCATGGGGCTAAACCAAAAAGAATTATCGGTTAAGAAGAAAGCGATGGAAGCTGAGAACGATATGTGGAGAATTGACATGATTAAGAAGTCCACACTAGAGATCTATCAAACTTTTAAGCAGGATATTGCCAATGAAAGGATATATGATAATACACGGGGTAGTTCTCTACTGTTTGAGGCCAGGATGGGAGTATTGTGAGCAAGGCATATCGGGCCAAATAAGAAGGGGTATACACAGTATGCAGTGCGTGTGGAGACGAAGAAGAAACTGCCGAACACTTGATAATGTTTTGTAAAAGGCTTCACCCTATAGTTCAGGATGATGGCGCAGAGTTTTTCAAAGCACTGTGGTTTAGGGACAGAGAGGGCAAAATAAACTTTAAGTGGATAGAACTAACTAGAAGGATGTTATCCTACTGGTGGCTTAAGTCAAGGCGCGAGTGAAAATGAAACCCTTCACTGCTTCACTGCAAAGTACGAGTCCTCAGCCTCACCATTTGAAGGAAAAAAATAAATCTAGTTTTTGGTTCACTAAGTATTATGGCTTGGTGGCGTTAGCAACCGCCTGATCTAAAGAATACAGCCATATCAATCTATGCAATCCATCCATCCACGTCACCCAAGGCGGCGATGCGCTGCGCAGGGACGGCAATCAACCACGTGCGCGGGCAATGTGAAACATTTAAAATATATTTTTTTTATCGTGCATGGCCTCAAATGGCGACTGAGAAAATATGATAATTAACTCTTCGAAAACAGGATGCCTACGCGAATGTGAGACCGAACTGAAATATCGTCAGGTCGACAGGATGCCGAAAGTGAGCGCGTGGCGGCACTGAAACATTTTATCAATATCAAGTGATAGAAGAGTGGAACGATGAACTCAGATGTGAGCCATTGCTTGAAACACCTTCCACGATGAACTATCATTTCCTCAAGCACTAATCTGTAAATAAAGCCCCATCATTCAAAACGTCATACTGAGAGACGAGAATCGCGATCATTATCTGGATGAAAACCTTTTATTTTCTGGACACAGGTATTACAACGCATTTCCGAGCAGTGACTCACTATCTGTTTACAACAATTCATTCTTAATTATTTGCTGCATGTCCTTTTTTATCCACAAGAAAAAAGTTTGATGGTTCACAAGTGCCCCACAGAACATTGGGCTGCAAGCCTAGGTGATGCGCCAGAGCTTCAGGTACTTCCTTTTTTCACGGGAAGATGCTCGCTCTTTGTGGAGTACCTTTGTGTGAAAACGCAAATGGGTGAGCATAAAGAACTTGTTTACTTGATTGGTGGGGCTCGGACCATGATGTGCGCAGCCCAGTGTGACACCTTTTTTTCTTTTTTTTTTCAAGCAGGAAACAAGCTCTGCCAAGCTGTCACTGTGAAGCTGGTTGTAGCTAAACCACTTTGAAAAGGTGATTTTAAAGGCGTCTACAAATGCGAAGAGCCTCTCCGAAAGGCCTGCCCACAGGCGTCCGCACGAGGTGGGCACGGCGGACCATCGAAGAACATGTGGCTCAAACCGTTTTGCTACCTCGTGCAGGTTCTTGTTCATGGTCTGCCCGGATCAACGTTTCTGCAACTACCGAAGACTAAAGTAATCGACCAGGCATATCTGCCTGAATTCGCCACGTGCACTTGGTCTCCAACTACGTCACTCATGTCGCGTCACTGCTGGTTCGACGCCTCACCTTCGCTGTTTTGGGACGCGCCACTCGTGGCGCCACTTATGTTCCACGTGACGTCGACACACCAGTTAAAAAGACACCAGCTCCAGACCTACGCCTTTTGTGGGCACGGCGGACCATCGAAGAACATGTGGCTCAAACCGTTTTGCTACCTCGTGCAGGTTCTTGTTCATGGTCTGCCCGGATCAACGTTTCTGCAACTACCGAAGACTAAAGTAATCGACCAGGCATATCTGCCTGAATTCGCCACGTGCACTTGGTCTCCAACTACGTCACTCATGTCGCGTCACTGCTGGTTCGACGCCTCACCTTCGCTGTTTTGGGACGCGCCACTCGTGGCGCCACTTATGTTCCACGTGACGTCGACACACCAGTTGAAAAGACACCAGCTCCAGACCTACGCCTTTTGTGGGCACGGCGGACCATCGAAGAACATGTGGCTCAAACCGTTTTGCTACCTCGTGCAGGTTAGTAATTGCTATAGCACGATTAGGAATGATTGTCGCGGTCTTTTGGTCTTGCCGTGCCCCCAACGCTGTGCTTCTATTGCTTATGATGTTTACTGTGTATGTTTGTTGCTGTTGTGCGGTGACGTCGAGTCAAATCCCGGCCCCACCAACAGTGGTGGTGCTTCTGTCGAGTCGATGTTGAGGGAGCTGCTGTCTGGCCAGAAAAAGTTGACAGCGGATGTAACTGCACTCAGGAGAACAACAGAATAACGTTGAAAAGGTCATAGCTGACTGGGGAGCCAGATTCGTCGAATTGGAAAGACGAGCCTCACGCGTGGATGACCTTGAACGTACCGTAAAATTGCTAGAGGCGAAGTTGACTGATCTCGAGGATAGGAGTAGGCGATCCAATTTAGTAGTCTTTGGGATCCCTGAGAATATGGGTGAAACTGAAGCTATTCTTAAAAATAAGGTTCTTGAAGAAGTTTTCTCCACAGCATATCTTAAAAAATGCTCATAAACTAAAGGGTACTCGAATATCAGTTCAGAACGATTATTCGCGCAATACGCTAAGAAAACGTAAACTGCTGTGGGATAGCGCTAGAACTGATAGAGAGCAAGGCAAGAAAGTTAGCCTGCGTAACGATAAGCTGCGCATTAACAATGAACTTTTCACATGGGATGAGAGCAACAACTTGAGGATCAAAATCGACGGTCGTCAAAACAGTACCAGAAATACTTGACTTTCCTCCGTTGAGGCCTCCCCTGAATTTAAAGAACTTCGAGTTTTAAACATTAATGCCCGCAGTGTCGAGGCTACTATTTTAAGTTACAACCCTCATGTAGTTGTCATAACGGAAACTTGGCTGCATGATAATATTGAAGATGCTGTTGTGTTTCCTCCGTCGTACAGGGCGTATCGCCGTGACAGAAGTACTAGGGGGGGCGGTGTGGCTGTTTTGTTAAAAAACACTATAGCTGCTACCCCATTACGACAGGCTGATAACTTAGAAACCATGTCACTAAAGTTTTCTTGCTGGGATAAATCATTCTTACTTTTTGCTGCTTATCGAGCACCTCACTCTCCCCCCGAATTCTTTCGCGATCTTTTTACACACATGGCGTCTTTTGCAAACGATAAGGTGTTTCTTATAGGTGATTTCAATCTGTCAGATGTCGATTGGGAAAACGGATTTTTTTGCACCGCGAATAATTCACATTTACAATATTTGCATGACATCATCCTATCTCACAATCTGCATCAGATAGTTAAACAGCCAACGCGCACCTGTGGTATGTCAGCATCCATACTGGACCTTGTGTTTGTTAGTCGTTCATTAGAAAACTTTTCTGTATCGGTTGATCCCGGAATTTCTGATCACAACCTAGTATACTGTTCTTTTTCTTTGAAGGTACCTAACACCAGCAAATGTAAAACGATAACGGTTAAAGATTTCTCTCGTGCCAGAGATGAAAGTGTTTTGGATTATCTGGAACTATGCCTTGAAAATTTTCAAAGCAACAATACGGCTGTACTTTGGGATGAGTTGAAACAAATTATTGCTTACTGTCTTAGCAACTTTATTCCCAACAAAACTAAAAAAGCATCGAAAACTACTCCTTGGACAACGAGAGAAATCTTGCACCTCAAAAGGAAAGTAAAGCGCCTAAGGCGACGGCGGGCCTCCCGTGTGAATATTCACAAAATTCAAGATAAACTAAACCTTGAAGTACAGCTAGCTAAGCGCTGGTATTTCCAGCACACGTTGCCAAACTTCATTCGCACGGCACCCCAAAAATTTTGGTCTTTTATAAGCAGGAAAACAAACTCAATTGACCAAATCGTTCACGAAGGCCTCGTCGTTGTCGATAAGCAATGTATCGCAGAGCACTTTAATCATTATTTTCAAAGTGTATTTTCTAGTTCTAATACCATTGTAAACCTTAATCGCATGCCATGTGACACGAACACTGATATTGTATCTCAACCAGGTGTGGTATCAATGTTACTGAACCTTAAAATTAAATCATCTCCAGGACCAGATAACATACCGAATGCCTTTTTGCACAGATATGCTGAAGCGTTAGCCCCCTTTTTGGTAATCATTTTTCGTTCTTCGTTGTCGTCAGCTATTCTTCCTGCAGATTGGCTAACTGCGCGTGTCGTTCTCATTCCGAAAAAGGGCGACGCAGCACAAGTGGCCAATTATAGACCCATTTCATTAACGTCTATGTGCTGCAAATTAGTTGAACATATCATTGCTAAAGTAATAACAAAGTTTCTAAATGATAACAATATACTTTCTCCTCATCAGCATGGTTTTCGCAAAGGGTTATCGACTGTAACACAATTAACGACAATTATTCACTACTTTGCTAGTACACTTGACAAGTCGAGCCAAATCGACGTGATATTTCTGGACTTTAAGAAAGCGTTTGACCTTGTTCCTCACAGTAAACTTATTGAAAAACTGCAGTCAATTAACCTTCCCGCATATATAGTTAACTGGGTAGCAGCTTATCTGTATAATCTCAAACAGTTTGTATCAATCGGTAATTACTCTTCTAATGAACTTTCAGTAACGTCTGGTGTACCCCAGGATAGTGTTTTGGGACCTTTACTATTTCTAATATATATAAATGACATCGTTAACGAAATTTTTCCCCCTATTCAAATTAGGCTTTTCGCAGACGATTGTATAGTGTTTAACGAAGTTTGTTCTCTTAATGATCAATTATTTCTTAATTCTAACCTTCAAAACATCTAAACTGTCGTGGTGCGGGCGATGGGGTATTGAATTGAACAAGGAAAGAACTGTCTACATGTCTATAACAAAAAAAATCAATATGATGTCGTTTGCTTATAACCTAGGCTCTACACCGCTCACCAAAGTAAATCAATACAAGTATCTTGGAATCACGATAACCAGTGACCTAAGTTGGAATAACCACATTTCCAACATATGTAACTCCTCCTTCAAAAAACTATGTATCCTCAGGCACAAACTAAAGCACACTCCTCATTCTACTAAAATGCTAGCCTACACTTCACTCATTCGCCCGAAACTAGAATATGCAAGCATCGTATGGGATCCCTACACAAAAACTAACATAAACGCTCTAGAGATGATTCAACGCAGAGCAGTTAGGTTCATTTTTTCTAAATACAGAATAACTGACTCTCCCACTAGCCTAATGAAACAACATAATATCCAAACACTTCAGCTTCGAAGGAAAATACACAGGCTAAAATTTCTCTACCAACTGAAAAACAACTCTTTCTCTCTAAACCCACACGCGTATGTGACACCACTTGCAGCACGTCGAACACGGCATCGTCACGAATTTTCTTTAACACCATATAAGACCAGAACTAACCTTTTCAAATATTCTTTCTTTCCGCGCACTATAAACGATTGGAATAATCTGCATTTATCACAACTAATAAGCATAGACTCCATTGAACATATATCTACTTGATTATCGCCATTGTCATGTTGATTACTCTTTCATTTCTAATTTTTAATGCTCCTTTTTTGTATTTCAATTCTTTTTTTTGTATTTCAAGTGTCTTGCGGGGGTATAGGCAAATGTTTATGCGCATGCAATGTGTTCTTACTTCTGTTATCTCTTTCTGACGTTGTTTTCATTGATTATGTTTTTCGTATTTCTTCAGTGTACATCTTGTTTAGTTGTGACTTTCTCCTTTCATTTTTTGTGATTGCTGTTCACGGATATATGCATATGCGTATATATATATATATATATATATATATATATATGTGTATATATGTGTGTGTGTGTATGTGTATATTTATATTCATGTATTTGCCTTCCTGCTTGGACCCAAATAGGGTCTGCAGTATTGTATAAATAAAATAAATAAATAAAGGGGGGCTGGCCACCTGGGAGGGGGGCACTAAATGTGTTCTATACATTGACTAGGCAGCGGGACACTTTTTTAGTCATCTAAAAGGGGGGAGGCGTAAAATCTGCCTCACACACTCATTTAATGTAGAGGAGGTGCCCTGAAACGAACCTTCTCCCCCCCCCCCCCTCAATGGCAAGCACGCCCATGGGTCTACTTCTTTCAACGGAGACAATTTCGCCAGTCGCAGTGTGCTCGAAGTGCCGGGAGATGTACATCTCGCCGAAGTGCAGCTCGTACACGGCCGAGTTTTTTGAAGCAGCTTGTCAGCCACGGGGTCGCTCTCCGCCACTGCGCTAACAGAGCTTCGTGCTTTGAAACGCTGAACAACGCATGCTTCTTTTTAGCTGACTTGTAGCCTGTTGAACCCCGGGACGAAGCAATGACATTGTTTTCGTGCCATGAGAGTGCATACCGAAGCATTGCTGTCAGAGTGCCAGAGCAATTAAAAAAAAACGAGGATGAATGCGCGCGACGAAACTGACAGAAAATGCAAAGAACGTATAAACGATTGCCCCCACTCCTCCCGCGGCTTCTCTTCAGAGGCTTCAGTGCGCTCCGCAGGTGCCACTAGCCGCTAGAGGTGCGCGCCGAGTGGAGGTCGGCGCGTGGACGCTGAGAGTTTTCGCCACGCCGCCGCCGCCGACATTTTTCACTCTTCCGGACCTCTGACCCCGGCATATCGCACCCACTCTCAGCTATGCGTATGGACCCGTTCCTAACCTACACAGCTATTCTAGAACGTAAAAGACTCGAAAGACGGAAACTTCCACCCCCGGCGCCAAAGCTCAGTAAAGAATCTCAGGTAGCGTGGCGTCGCCTGCAGACCTTGTCTTACCCCAGTCATACATACTGTCTAAGATAGATTCCGACACATACGCACCACAGTGCAGGTTCTGCGTCACTAAAACAGCCACTCTGTACCACATAGTATGAGAATGCCCACACAATCCACCTCTACAACCCAGAGCACAGCACAACACTGTGGGGTGGGAGGCAGCTCTGTCTAGCTCGGGTTCGAAGACCCAAGGGGCCCTCGTGAGACGAGCGAGGACAGCGGCCCGTGCCAATGGGATCCCGGACTAAGGAGCCCACTCACCGACACTCTTTCCTCGGTCGCAAATAAATGTTTTATTCTCTCTCTCTCATCGGCGAAATCGGTGCGCCATTTATTCGAAAGTACTGACTTTTCACATGTTTGTTTTCTGCTTTTTCACCTTGATTTATAGCTTCATTTCGCATTTTATGTAGCCAGTAAAAACCAGGCTTCTTTGTTATTTTCATCCATCTTCAGAGACCTAGAGTACCACTATGAACAGTGGCACAAGTTCAGCAGCCGCTGCATGAAATGACATAATAGGCTAATTGACAAAAAATAATTGTAACAGTTACAGTAAAGCATACGCGCTGTCATATTAGGCTTAAAAGCAATTTTTGCTGGTTTTCTATGTCGTAATAAGCAATGATTATGGTCATACGACGTTGAATGTACTGGCCCATCGTTTTGATGCGTGCGAGTTCACCGTAGCACTATTCGAATATTCATACAGATGCAAAACGGCATCATTATCAGTCCAAGATTGCAGCCTATGATAGTGCCCGAAACAGGGTGTATATACAGAAGAAATGAAGTGGTCGCCGTGCAGCACAAATGCAGCGCGTTAGATGAAGAACTACACAAAGCCCCGATGGATGAAATCGAAAGGGAGAAGCTTAATGAATATTCCAAAAAGGACACCACATATGTATCTTGCTCGGCGAGTTGGTTTACAATATTTCAGGAAGAACAAACTAGAGAGCTCAACCTGGCAGGACCTGGAGCAAAATGTTTATGGCAGAAAGTTCACGAACCCATGTACCAGAAGCTCATTCATAAAAAATAGGTTGTGGTGTTCCAGAGCTGCACACCTAACACTATAAAGGCAAGAAGCGTGTCAAAATGGTTCAAACTGCACACTTCTATGACCAACGCCACGTGCACCCGCTATCTAGTAACGCGAATCTCTTATCTAGCTGTAAAGACAACTAAAGGATCACTTATACATGCGTTGCACTTTGCCCTTTCTGTTTTTTTAAGGCTTCAAAATTTTCACGTTCATTCTATTTTTTCCTTTGCCAAGACACTGATATATTGGGGACGCAGAGACTAGCGAAGAAGTCAGTTTTGTGCCTGAAGATTGTTCAGACTGCATACAGGTGTCACTAGGCCTCGACCCGTCTGATCTCTGTAGATACGACCGCATGACAAAGAATTTTTTTTTCAAATCATTGAATGTCAATTAAAAAGAAAAAAAAATTGAACGCGAAACTCGTGTAGCCTTCGAAATAAAAACAGAGTGAAGCGTCATGTGTGAGTGATCTCTCATCTTTCCTCACAGATAAACTTGGTGATTTGGTGTTCCATAGATATCGGCTGCTTCATACCACTACCTTGAAACATTTGTTAGAAAAAAGTGTGTGGTTAATTGTGCAACTGTGGGTTAGATAGCCTTTTTAAGTATGCACTTCTGTTTAGTTTTTGTAGGGGATTTCTTTAATAACATTTCGTTTTAGGTCCAGCACTTGTCTTTTCTGGTTCCTACGCTGCATTCGTGTTTTTCGTTGATTTCTTTTTGCGTAGGTCGGTAAATATCATCCTTTTAATCCTCATGTGGGAATAGCAACCACCCTTCCTCATTCTCCTATGTTTAACCATCGTGAACGAACACAAAAGGTCTTCATCAACGCGTGAGCTGAACGAGAGTTGTGTTCCGATTAAGTCGGCAAACTCACTGATGAGTCTATCAGAAGAATTGAAAGAATCAGATTGAGGCGTGAGTCAGAGTCATAGTAGGTCCGGCTGAGTTATACTTAGGTAAGCATGAGTACAAGTGAGCCTGTCTGAGTTGGAGCGCGTTCCTAGTTTTATTATGCAAAATCTTAGTTAGTCTGGGTCCTTGTGAGTCCTTTGCGAAAAAAAAAACTGCTTTAGTGAGGGCTTCTTTTTATTTTGCTGACCGCTGGTTACAAATATTTAGTCTCATTTTATGACGTGTCTTGTCACGTCCAAATCGTGTATGTGCTTGCTCGTAAAGCCGCAGAACTGATTTTCCAAAGTGTATATTTATTTCTCCACACCCTTGCAACTCGTTTCAGTGAAGGTCCTTGATAAAAACCACTAGCTCATATCTTCGAATAAAAATGATAACCTTAACTGATAGGCACGGAATGAATTGGCGAAATAAAATGCACCACTGAGATGAGATATCAAAATTAAAATGCTAGCACGACTAAGAATTTAATGTATACTGCCTACTTCTACTGGGCACAGCTATCAGTAAAATTGTTTGCAGTGTCACAGAGCTAATGCAGTTTGCGTCGGTGTGATTTCCCAATTTGAAGTTAGAATTTCCAAGAAGACGTTAGGAGTTTCTCCTAAAAAACCAGTAATTTTATGTTATGCAATAGTAATTTTATGCAGTGCACTGGCGTCAACTTTAATGCTAATAGGTAATGGGTTTATAGAGTACACCGTTCGCAAACTATGGTAAAGTTAAATGCTTGCTACAAAACTCTTATGATCTTTTCTCTGAGCAGAACGCATATTGGATTGAGATAATAACGAGAGAGAAAACTTAATAATTATTCGTAACTTCATTATTGCGTATCTTATGTAATTCACAATTGTGGAGCACCCCTACGTTCTCTGTTGCATTGAACTGCTTGTCCTCAGACGCCACTTTTATTTTTGCATGAATAAGTGTGGCGATAAGAAGGGCCAAACAAAATATTCACAAGAACGAGAGAGATGGGACAGAGAGCATTCGACAAAAGTCTGCTTGGTTGGGATAACAGAAAAATGGATAAAAAAACTGAAAAATTTAGCATATATTTATATTAAGAAACCTGATGCTTTCAAACCTGATCGGCTGTTTTCTTCAGAGGTGAAAAGGCCCGCGATGTTTGCCACAACTCGTTGCAAGCCTTGGAAGTAGAGGGAGGGCAGTCTCTCCAGTGGTGTGGTTGTAGTCTCCCACTGTCTGCTTACTGTGCTAGGATTCAAAGGGGAGCCGCCGGCGAAGGTTTCTTTCTGTTGAGTGGATCATCGCGCTGTCTGGACTGGTATGGTGGCCGACCCGCTAACAATATTCTGCCTCTGGGCTCACTTCACTGTTCATTAAACGGAAGTCATTCCTGTGCTGCCACATTTTTTCAAGCTATAGGACCACTTGATGTCTCCTGCAGCCCCACACTTCGAAGTCTTACGACTCGCGATGCCCTGCCATCGACCCCTATCCGCTTTCTTTCTACCAGCCATTGCCATCAGAATCTTCCAAACCTTTTCTTTCTACCTACTTCAAATTTCTCTTTTCCACTCCCCCCCCCAATGCACTGCAGAAGGGCTGCAGAAGGTAGTTCCTTCTTCCTTCCCTTCAACAACACACAATCATTCACGTTTTTTATGGAAGTTCTTAGTTTAGCCAGCACACGCGATCCTGAACACGGAGCTTTGCGCTCTTCCAGCACGTGCAAGGTCTTTGGACTAGCGGATGAAACTGCCGATGGTGGTGGAAGGCTTGTGGCAACATCGACACCTGCCTTTTTAACTTCTCTGGCACCCACGATGTTCGGGATCGACACATGGCGTTGTTGCGGCGCGGTTGGTGTCACATTTGCCCCTTCTTTTCTCTTATGGAGGGCTGTGCGAATAAACGCCTTTGTAAATAATCGTTGGTGCCGAGGTCACGGATTATTTTCTCCCTTCCCCCGCTCTGGTGACGAGTGGTGATTAGATGATTGGCTATTTTAATGGGAGTTTCCATGTTTGTTCAGATCTCTTTATTCTTGCCCAAGAAAGGTGATTTCGAACATTTTTTCCGTGTATGGTTGCTTTTATGGGGAAGCCTGCAGTAACTGATCTGGGAGGCTGGCGGGATAAGCTAAAACTCGCCTCACCCACAGCTGGCTAACACAAAACAAAGCTTCGCGGTGGGTGATGAGAAGGCGTGGAGGTAGCACAGAAAGATTAAAAGACAGGATCTTTTGCGCAATGAAGCGTTGCTAAAGTCTTTGTGGCAGCATTTTTAATTTACGACCATCCGCTCTTTCAGTCGTACATTACGCCCTATCCCCCCATCCCCAACGCACTGTGATAGGACGTAAGACTAGTGCGCGTCATAAATTTACCTTATTTTTGGGACTATATAAGCAAATGAACACTTACGCAAGAATGTCGCTTTTTTTGCAACCCAGCGCTGGAAAGCTCGTTTGCTCGAGCGCACGGTGTTAATTATTGGATTATTAGTTCCACAGAGCGCTGAGTAAGGCGAGACCGAGAGGGGTTTTCGCGTAGAAGAAAGGAATCCTGTGTTTTTGTGCAAAGCTAACTGGCTAGGTGGACGCACGAAACGGCGTGCACGGGAATCACCATGTCCGCGAATCTTTTCAACAAGGTTTTGTGGGCGCTCCTGTCCTGTGATCTCCTCTCTGGTGTTGTAAATATACGTGAACCCTTCAAAAAACGCTGCTGAAGCTCGAACAAAAGCCTTTGTATTCCCCTACAAGTCTGCCCCTCTTTCCGTTGAAATGGTTTGCCAGGAACAGCCAACACAAAACTCGTGACGTGAGGGGTGGTTGTGTTAAACCGAATGACGAAGGCATAATTGGTGAGCGGTAGGGCGACACGCGATTCAAAATGATTTTGAGTACGTTCTGGGTGACAATATTTGTTTACGTTTCATAGATGATGTGTGTATCTACACAAATCTATTTCACAGGTTATCTCGCTTTCAAAAATTTTTTTCAGTACTCCTTTTAAGGGAATGAAGGGGGGTGGCGTATGTGCTCGTATGTAGATAAAGAGGGGTCTCACAAACAAACCAGACTCAAGCACTGCTCTCCACTCCACGTACCCCCCACCTGCACCTCCTCGCGTCTTACAAGAATGGAGTCTTTGAAAATAGAAACGAAGGAAAAAGCACATGTAGTCCTATATTCATGTGCATATTTTTGTATTCGTTACGTTGTAGCACTTGCATCATAAATCACTGAGCAGTGCCTCCTAATGGGAGACGAATTAGCGCCTGTCTCGTGTTTCATGAATCACTATATGCCATTGTGACCGACACAAATTTCCCACCCGTCTTTTACTAAAAAAAAGCAGTAGATTACACACGACGACAGCGAGCTCCACTTGCCCCTACTTACCCGCTGAAAAGAAGCTCCTCCAATATTCATTTATTTATTGTGTATTAAGATATAACAGATGCAAATGGTAAATTTGATCATAAATAAAAGATTACCAGTTACTTGGAAGTAAAAACAATACACAGTGTAAGTCAATAAGGATTAATACCTAGCAGGTATAACAGAAACGCTGTGATAGTATAAAGAAATCAAATTTCTTGCGATTCAGTGTTAGCTATGTGAACAAATGGTGCACGCTGAAAGAACATATTCAATATTGTCGCGGGGTGAGAGTAGGCAGAGGGTAGAAATATATTTACAGATGGTACACGGAGTACACAGTGTCCTTGAACCAAGATGGCGGAGTGGCAACAACAACACGAGATTTTGTTCAATCGTCAGCTTTCGCCTTTATGGTGCATTCATTGATGTTAATGATGACTTGTATTATACAGCCGCCGCCGGTGTAAGCGCCGTATCGCCTCTTAAGAACGCGTGCGATCCTGGGCAGGGATGCATGGCTTAAGGCGGGAGACGTGTACAATATCAGTGGACGGCAGAGACGATGAGGATGGAGTGTCCAAGGGGGCGACCTCATAGATGACCTCTGTCAGTTGGCGCAAAACTTTGTAAGGCCCGTTGTAGCGAGCGGGGAACTTCGAGGACAGGCCAACGTGACGGGAGGGAGTTCAGAGCAAGACCAACGATCCTGGGGAGTTGTTCTATGACGGCTGTCGTAGCGATCCTTTTGCGATAACTGCGAGGCAGAAAGGCGATCCCGTGCAATCTGGCGGGCCACTCGAGCCCGGGTAGTTGCATCGCGAGCGTACTCGGTAGGAGTGTCAGTATGTGAGAGCAGAAGAGTGTCAAAAGGCAAAGTGGGGTGACCACCGTACAAAAAATAGAAGGGAGAAAAGCCAGCCGTGTCGTGTCGTGAAGAGTTGTAGGCAAACGTCACGTAAGGCAAAGTGGAATCCCAATCACGATGATCTGCGGAAACATTCATGAATAGCATCGTAACAGTGTGCGGTTAAGACGATCAGTGAGTCCATTTGTTTGTGCGTGGTAGGCAGTAAGGAGTTTATGTCGTGTGGAACACGAGCGAAGAATGTCGTTCACGACCTTGGAGAGAAATAAACGACCACGGTCGGTCAGCAGTTGACGCGGCGCTCCATGGTGGAGAATAACGTCATGAAGGAGAAAGTCCGCGACATCAGTAGCAAAGCTTGTTGGTAGCACTAGTGTGATGGCAAAGCGTGTCACGTAGTCTCTTGCCACCACTATCCACTTATTCCCACCCAAATACGTTGGAAATGGTCCAATGAGATCAAGGCCGACGTGGTAGAACGGGTCTGTTGGAATGTCGATAGGCTGAGGTGGGCCAGGTGGTGCCAATGAAGGATGCTTGCGGTGCTGGCAAGACTGACAAGATGCAACGTATTGGTGCACAGCGCGGTAAAGGCCGGGCCAGAAGAATCAACGCCGTACACGGTGATACGTGCGGGCTGCTCCGAGATTTTCAGCAGTTGGAGCATCAGGAAGTTGTTCGACCACAGTGGAACGGAGCGTTGCAGAAACTACCAGAAGTATTTCTGGGTCTTCGGTGCTTGTGTTGCGCCGATAGAGAATTCCGTCATGAAGCGTGAACAGGCGAAGGGAAGGATCCGAGGTGTGAGAAGCTAGATGGCTTATGATAGACCGCAAATTGCCATCACTGAGTTGTTCCCTAGGTATGTCCGTGAAATCAGAAATGGCGAAGACACAGGCATCAGAATAGTGCGCTGAAAAGTCAGGCGGATCGACGGGATGGCGAGATAGACAGTCGGCATTCCGGTGCATTCGGCCAGATCTGTAGGTCACGTCAAAGCTATATACATAGTGTGCACGTGCGTCACGCAGCGCTGATTCGTCACTTCTGAAATGCGCCACCGACATGCCTGGGTACCTGACTCTGTGTCCTACTGCTGCCGTGTTGTTTCCTCGTGCATGCGTTTGTTCAGTTATGCCTAACGATGCAAGTTGGTGCAATTATCAGCTGCTGGCTAGGCAAGATGATATAACAGTCCACGAAGAGCGAGCAGAGCGTCAGGGCGTTCTCTTTGCTGAAAGTTATTACCTAAAATTGAAGATGCACATTGCGATTTTCCGAAAAGCTTCGACATGTTTGGTTGGCACAGATTAACAAAAACGACTTGAAGAACCGATGATATTTGCGTCTTCACGTGTAACTTATTTACGGGTAAGTAATGAAGTTACACCCGAAGCACGTACCTGCAAACAGAAATAGGTACTGTATATACAAACTCGTCCGTGATCACTGCGTGCACAATCAGCGTGTCAGGGAGGCGGTTCAAATTGTGAAGGAAATCACAAGAATTCGGGTATTGCATTCAAACTAAATGCGAAAATAGATGTGAAGCAATATTCGTTCACTCGCGATTTAAAGTACAGACAATCGGTTCAACTTGTGGGTTACGTTTTTTAAAAATTGGTCGATTGATTCCCTAAAACATTCTGCATCATTTTCAGGGACAATACTGTACATTAGCACACAACAACAAAAGTAATATACAAGGTAAAAATGACTCAAAACATACGCGAAAAAAAGTGACCGGCATCAGCGCAGCACGCACCACACGAAGTATACCTTGCATAATGCATTCCTTGGCTGTTTCCGTGAATTTCAATCAAAGACGCTCCACATCATCACTGTTTAAGACACTCAGGTAGCCGCATTGCTACTTTGGAGGTGTGGGCCGCAGCAACATAATAAAATTAGCATTATTTTATATCTCCTGTGAACTTGCCTAGCTCTGCCCGATGATTAATTTTCGATGGGAGCTGTGCGCTTCGTTCATCCACTTTAAAAATTACGACTAGAGAGACGTTGAGCTTTCACTTGTTCTTAGACCACGCAATTTGCAGTGAAAGCGATATAATGGGCCCTCGTAGATTGTGGCGGGCAGCCGGTGTACGCGGTGGCTTGTATACATGTCACACGTTTTCATTTTCCGGTCTTGTATCGAGTTAACAAGCGAGACCTTCCTGACCCGATGAGCTCGTTAAAGCATGACGACAAAAACCGCACGGATTCTCTCCAAACATCTCGCACAGCAACAGATGACGAACCCTCAACAAACCACGCTGCAGCACGCAAACTGCTGTAGGTACCCAGTGAGGTACCCGGACATGGCGGGAGATGGCGACAACGGCGGAAGTGACATCACATGTACACTATGTATTCCTGTAGCTTCAAAGCCCAAAGACCCAGGCGTCCAGAAGGATCTTTGAGGGAGGACAACCAGCACAAGGCAAGGTGATCCCTGGTGACCGAAAAGTGGCGGCCGAACAAGTATGGTCGGAATTTTCCAACTGCCCATACAAGAGCGAGGCACTCACGCTCAGTGATGGAAAACTTGCACTAGAATGGGGAGAGGAGGCGACTTGCGTAGGCAATTACACGATTTTGATCCTGTTGCCGCTGGACGAGGACAACGCCAATACCGTGTCCGCTGGCGTCGGTGCGACCTTGCATCAATATGTATGCTCAAAAACAAAACATTTACGGAACGTTTGCCAGTCCTCTTGCGTCTCCAAGCTGTTCTATCAAGCATTACTGTTAAACGTAGTGTATTTCAGCTAAATGAGCAGTGAAAACACTGTAAAGCAGTTTTTTTAATTGTAGTTTCTGTTTACACGTTGCCGGTGCCGCCGACGACGACTAAAAGTGGCCGTGTGCCACCCGCCGATCATTTTGCGCGGTGTGCGCCGACGACGCTGCCGCCGCCGACTCAGAACGACCTCCATGCCGCTGTCGGTCGAAACCGCCTCGGCACACACCTCTACCTAGAATATACTTACTAGTGCGCCGACAACCGCACGTTTCCAATGGAAGACGCTGGCACTGCAGATGATGCCTTCCTCTGAAGGCCACCAAATGGCGACATCTTTAAGGACCATGCCATCCGAGCAGCGTGAAAGACACGTATTCCCACCCTCACTGCTAAGGCACAGAAATACGCATTAGCGCTTGCTAAAGAAAATTGGTTTTCGAAATTCGACTCTCTTACAGGGTCTTTCCATACGAAATCTGCCTGGCAACTCATGCGTCACCTCATTGACCCAGGCTCTACTAGAGGCGCGAAAAAAACAAGCCTTCAGAGGTTTATACATGGCTTCTCTGGCAACAATGCGAACTTATTCGGTGCCCTACAGTCGAAGGATGTCAACACTGCGTGGAACCACGCGTCCATACCCTTTTGTGATGGCCCTGATAATCTAGAACTTTCAAAAGCGTTTACGGTCGTTGAAACTAAAGCGGCAATACAGAGCATGAGAAAAGGTACCACCCCGGAACCCGAATAGGTATTGATAGGACTGCTGTTTAACCTAAGCGATGACATGACTCAGTTGCTAGTAGATAAAATGAACCAATACTGGGACGCCGGAACGCTATCCTTAGAGTGGAAATTGGCCGAGCTCACTTTCATTCCGAAAGCCGGCAAAGCGCTCAATATTCACAACCCCCGTCCCATATCCCTCACGTCATGCGCTGGTAAGGTGATGGAGAAGGCCATACAAATAAGGCTACACGAATATCTAGAAGAACAGAACTTCTTGCCTGACACTATGTCTGGCTTTCGTACCCATTTGTCAGCGCAAGACATCCCCCTACAACTAAAACACAATATTTTCAACGTACCCAGCAATACCACTCAAGCAGAAAGGGCGATTCTTGCAATTGATTTCAAGGGTGCCTTTGACAATGTTCGGCACTTCACTTGGAAAACTTACGAGAACTCAGGTGTGGTCGAAAATTATATAATTATATGCATATGTACTGGACTTTCTTACCGACAGACAAGTCACTATCCGCATAGGGAACCATAAATCTCAACCCATCGCACCATGGGTGCTTTCGGTACTCCCAAGGGACTGTCCTTTCTCCGCCCTTCTTCAATATTGCTCTCACGCGCCTCCTGGAGGCCCTAAATGAAAGTTCGCAAGTACGCCACGCCATATATGCGGATGACGTCAAAATCTGGAGCTGGTCTTGTAACCTGGGTCTGATAGAAGAAGCCTTCCAACAGTCAACCTCCTTCATAGAAAAGATAGGACGCAAGAGTGGTCTGGAGTGCTCCCCCACCAAATCAGAAATACCAGTATATAGAAATAAGGCATCTGACAATACGTCCCTCAACGTACAACTCAATGGAATGCAAATTAAAGAGGTTAAAAGCATCCGAATTCTAGAGGCTCAATTCAATATCGGGGCAACAACTCATTTGCTTTTCATCAACTAAAAATATCCTGCCTACAAATCTCTCACATGATTAGTCGGGTGGCTAACCGACGACGAGGGATGAAAGAAAACGACATAATGCGCTCGACTCATTCAGGCATTTTTTATCAGCCGCATAGGCTATTGCTTTCATTACCTGAAGGTCTTGACAGCAGACGAGCACAAAAAAGACAGTCATACGTGTGACCCTCAAGAAGGCTCTGAACCTTCCCCCGTGGACCCTCATGAAACTTCGGCTTCAAATGGGGCTCCACAATACCGTATCAGAACTATTCCATGCACACCACACGAATCAAGTCATGCACCTCGTTATCACTAAAACAGGACGGAGAACACTATCAGAACTTGGCGTAGAAGCCCCCGTTGAGAGAACGGGAAAACAACGTATGCCACATGAATGGAGGCAGTACTTCATCATCAAACCACTTCCACGCAACATGCATCCTCAGTTCCATGAACATCGACGTCGGGCATGGGCACAATTTCACAACTGCTCAGATACTGAGGGCGCCTTCTTTGTCGATGCAGCTAGACCAGTGAACAGCAAATATACAGCAAGCGTCATTCATTGTGGAAAACAGGTTGATTGTATATAGGCCTAGGCCACAGACACAACTAGTATGAAAAAAGCAGGAATCGCCCTCGCTTTACGAAACCCAAGGTCCACTTTCGCTCTAAGAGATTCAAAAGCAGCCTACCGAAGTTTTTGTAAAGGCTACATTGGCCCCAGTTGCGCATCGACTTCTTACACAACTCTCGTCCTCACGCTCAGAGGGCGAATGGAAACAGCTGATATGGATACCCGGCCACTGCGGAGTTAGAGGCAATGAGCTTGCCCATGCCTCAAATTACTCTTCTAGACCTCCGACCCCGGCATATCGCACCTACTCTCGGCTATGCGTATGGAACCGTTCTTAATATACGCAGCTATTCTGAACATCAAAGACTCGAAAGACGGAAACTTCCGCCCCCGGCGTCAAAGCTCGGTAAAGAATCTCAGGTAGCGTGGCGTCGCCTGCAGGCCTTGTCTTACCCCAATCCATACATACTGTCCAAGATAGATCCCGACACATACGCACCACAGTGCAGGTTCTGCGTCACTGAAACAGCCACCCCGTACGACATGGTATGGGAATTCCCACACAATCCACCCCTACAATCCAGAGCACAGCACAACACTGTAGGGTGGGAGACAGATCTGTCCAGCTCGGATCCGAAGAACCAAGAGACCCTCGTGAGACAAGCGAGGACAGCGGCCCGTGCTAATGGTGTCCCGGACTAAGGAGCCCACTCACCAACACTCCTTCCTCGGTCACAAGGGGGTGAGGGGGTGCCAACGCATGCAGACCGGGCCACATCTGGCTCTACTTATCCGCCTTCAAGAGCCAGCATTTTATGACCATCGGAAAAAAATCGCACAATAATCGCAACAGGCCAGTCACCATCTTTAATATAGCACCAATATTTTTGCGCTGGACTCCTTTTTCAACGAGAAACGGATGTTTGAAATTCTTAAGCGGTGGTCACAATATTAAGCCTAGACGCGCCCCCGCTGCAGTGGCTCGGCGGACGCACCAGCCGCGGTGGTGCACCGCGCGCTCTGTGACGCGCCCTGCAACGCGCTTCGCTAAGAAGCGAACTGGGCAGGGGCCCGATTCGCGGAGACGACCACCATCGATTCTGACTCACTAGACCAACTAGACTGCATGGATGCTGACGACTTCGATCCCGTGGATAATGTCGGGCCCAGTGACTCCACCCCAAGTCCGAGCGGTTTTGCCGAAGCGTTCAACAATACATACCTGCGGCCATCCGTACCTCACACTCCATGGTTTCGGGTGATTGACGCTCACCGAAAGAAGGTTGTTGCCGAGGAGGCCTCCACGACGCCACCTGCCACATTCCACCAACGCGAGCACAAACATGAAACCGGCCGGCCCCGCCTGCCAGCCTTCCCCTAGAGGACCACAAGTTGATCTTTCGTATAAAAGGAGGCATATCTCTGCAACAAGAAGCGGTTTTACCCTTGCGGGCTGCTATACGAACCGCGCTCCGAGCCCCCTTGCCCATGAGTACGCGGATACGAGTACGCAAGGAGCAGAAAATTGCCCTAATCAGCGCCTCAGACCCAGACCTCGCGGTACAGCTGTGCCATTTGCAGACGCTTAAGCTCGGCAGCAGATTGTACGAAGTCTCCGCTTACGTGGTTTCCCCAGATAATTCCTGCAAAGGAGTAATCACAGAAGCCCTCCCTATACCCACAAAGAACGCCCTCAAGAACGACACCGTCACTTATCCCCAAAGTGTCAATATTATCCAAGCGCGACCATTCGGGACGAATGAAGCATGCATCTACACCTTCGAGGGAAAGCGTGTTCTCCGATACGTTTACTTCCAAGGCGTGAATTTCGATGCAGACCATTCCGACCAGTCACCCAAGTGTGTCACTGCTGCCTCAGAACTGGCCACCGACACGGCATCTGCCCGTATCCACAGAAACGCCGGTGTGGAAATTGAGGCGTTCTCAACCCTAGCGAACACCACGGTTGTTGTATCCCGCGCTGTTTAACCTGTGGCTCCGACGAACACCCCACCATCGACCTGGGTTGCCCAGCTCAAAAAAGGAGACCTGGGCACCGTGTTCTTAGAGATGAACGCCAGCTCCTAAAAAAGCCCAATGACCCTCCACTGAAACAACTTTCTGAACAGTTGCCACCAAACAATCAACCTTGCAGCAGTCCTCAGCACGCCAGCAGCGAAGGCCACGGTAGGAGTGCTCGATCCAAGCGCTCGAAAACTCCAAAGCATGGAAAGCAGACCTCGCAACCTATTCAACCCCAAGAACCTCCACCCGTACAGGCATCTGCGCTTTCATCCAGGGACTACCAACCGCCTTCTTCGCAGTGCAGTGCGAAAAGCTACAATACTTGGCCAGCACTCCAGCAACGAAAGACCACCCATGCACCTGGCTTGGAGGCTAGGGCAGCGGCCTCGAGTTCATCTGGCTTGGCTGCAGGAGGTCACCTAGATCAAGCCCCACAGTCGCACCTACAGCGACGGCAGGAACCCCTGGCCAACCCTGGTAAGTCACCCGTTGAGCAGGCCTCTCAAAATTCTTCACACTCAACACCACCTCATTCACCAGCCCTCGTTCAATAGACTCGTGCGCAATATTTCAAAGCCCCATAATTCACTGAAGGCCTCGCACAACTAGTTTTAAAGTTCGTAAGTGATAGCCTCGAGGCTGTTAAAACACAACTGATTAACGAACAAGAACAGGCCTTTCAGAGAATGGAGGCCACGTTTAGTCACCACATAGAAAAAACTGAGGCTGCAATTAATCACCTGTACGATATGGAACCTCAATCATCACCAACCCTTAAGCATAAACAACCCAAATCTGCCGCCGCTTCATCTTGGCGCGCGGAGCAGGCGCACAGCCCACCATCGGGAGTTTCCACTCCCACAACGACCCAACTTGGCGAATTCTAGTTATCGACAAAATCCCTGAAGAGCAGGTTTGCCTTCTCCAACCGGGTATCAAAATTCATGTGATATCAACATATGGTAGTGGAATTTAGAAGCATCAGAAAGAAACACTCTCAATTGGCCGCATACATTCAAAACTCCACTGAACCACTTCATATAGTGGCTCTGTGGCTCTGCAGGAGACGGGGTCTGTGCCTTTCTCTTTGCAAGGATATCAGATGGCATCGGTAACATCGCGCACCGCTATTCTTAATCATTAAACCCTTCCATTCATAGATCAGACCCCTACGAGAAGCTCATCAGAGAAAGGAACCGAGTACAGTGCTCTTGGGATAATCTAGTAGAATCACACATCGGGTAAAGGATTCTTGGTAATCAACATATACAGCACCCCTAAAGATGAGGGCACCGGCATACCCAAAATTCTTGCTCAAACGCGGTCCACACATCGCATCATAGGAGGTGACTTTAATGCACGCCATACCGCATGGGATTACATGAGTAACTCACCGAAAGGTAACCTTGCACATAGCGCCATGATTCACCACGTACTTACCTTAATTACTGATCGTACTGTGCCAACGCGAGTAGGCACTAGCACCGCCAGGGATACCACGCCTGACCTAACGATGATGAGTGCACATGTAATAGTAAAATACATCAGGTTGTGTTAGATACATTAGGTAGCGACCACCATGTGATTCTAACTGTCATAACGCAAAATTCCAAAATTTTCCGACCTAAAATGCAGACCCTCGTTGACTAGGATAAACTCCGCTTATATATCGCCGTGGAGTATACCACTCCGCAATCTATAGAGTCCTGGACTCAAAGGATACAAGATGCTTTTGATAGGTCTGGTAAAAAGATTAAGAACACGCAAAATGCGTCTCAGGTTGACCGCCACCTCCTACATCCGTGGGAGGCTCGACGAAGCCTTTCTAAACAATAGAAGCGTCAGAGACTAAACTGCAAACTTCGCCTACTTATCGCTGCAGTCACAAAGGTGGTTGCACAGTATGCCACCCGGTTAGCGAAAGCAAATTGGGAAAACTTTTGTGGGACACTGAAAGGAACACTTAGCACAAAACACACATGGAACATCCTAAAGGATCCTTCTAGATCTCACGTCAACCGAAAACCACATTCCCGCCGCTACCCAACGGCTCATTTATTTAGAAGAGCAAAAAGGCAAATTCATTATGACACACGTAAAAAACCTTTACATTCCTCAGCTCCTACCGGCGGATCCAAACGCACTCCTTTTAACACCCCCTCATCCGGACGAAAACTTGGATGCAGATATCACGCTTGCAGAGGTAAAACAGGCCCCTACTTGTATCACCCCGGAAACTGCAGCAGGGCCGGATCGTATAACATACAAGATCCTCCGAAACTTAGATGACGTGTTTCTACATGAGCTCACAGATCTCTTTAACGAACACTGGAGCAAGGGCACACTGCACTGGGTTTGGAAACATACACAGATTAATATGATTCCAAAATCAGGCAATTCACTGCTCGAAAATTTACGACCCATCTCACTCACGAGCTGTGTAGGCAAATTTTTGAGCATGTTGTTCTCCGTCAACTACAGCCACATTTAGAAGCTATCAATTTATTTCCCAACACCAAGTTTGGCTTTCGCCTCAACCTATCGGCGCAGGATATCCTCCTGCAAGTTAAAAAAAACTCTATTTCATCCCAAACGGCAGACAGCCCAAACCAGAGCCATTCTCCCATTAGACATACAAAAGGCCTTTAACAATGTAGGTCACGAACACATTCTCAGGACATTGGCCACAACTGGCTGTGGCCGAAGGACCTGGCATATTATGTCAAAGCTTTTTTGGAAAAGGGCACCGCCGAAGATAGATTAGGTACACTCACATCCGCCACTTTTTCCCTCCCAAACAGGGGCACAACCCAGGGAGCTGTCACCATCACCACTCTTATTCAATGTGGCCTTGGCCCCATTGACCAAAGAGCTTGCTGTTATTTCTAAATTACAGCATGTATTTTACACCGACAATATTACTCTGTGGCTGTGCCATGGCTCTATCGGGGAAGCACAACACGTTCTACAAACTGCCATCAACGTCATCGAGCGGCATATTAGTAGAACGAGCTTCCACTGTTCGCCAGAAAAGTCAGAGTTACTTACAAATAAACCCCGCATGCATGACCCAACCATTGACCTGCACGTTCATGGTTAACCTGTGCCAAGAGTACATAAAATCAGGGTATTGGGTCTACACATACAAACTTATAGACGCAAAAAACACCTTGAACATTCTTCATAGCAGATAAAGCAAATTTCAGGACAGATCCGCCGGATTGCGTCACGCAATCATGGTCTATCTGAAAAGGACACCATGCAAATTGTTGAAACTTTGGTGGTAAGTCCCCTCGCTTATCATCTTTCGTATCACCACCTCACTCAAAAGCAAATGGAACGGGCTAACAGTCTAATCAAGTGGGCGGTTAAAACCACATTGAGATTGCCGATGCGCACCAAAACTACTCTCCTCCTATAGACATGTCTGTATAATACAATGCAAGAAATAATAGAGGCACAGAGAAGCAATGAGCTCCTGCGTCTTTCTCGAACAACTAAATAGTGCAACCTGCTCCGAACCCTGGGGCTCGAATCAAACGACACGATGCGTAACGAAGAAGCATGGTGGCCTATTCTAATAAGGGTCGCGGCTTACATGCAACTCAAACCTTTGCCGCGCACCATGAATCCACAACGCCATCTGGGCCGACGCAAGGCACGCGCTGATTATTACATACGAAGGTACAAAAATTGTGAAGACGTCCTTTATGTCGACGCTGCGGTAGGCTCACTTGAAGGAACGGCCACGGCTGCTGCCATGACAGAAGACGGGCGCATTAACATTTTTCCATCACCCCCAATCAGAGTTCAGTTTTCAGCTGCAGACAAAAGCATTGATTTCTCCCTATCTGGCACACCTTTTTTACCCCACGCTTCACAAACTACATTGCACCACCTGTGGGGCACCCTGGGCTGATCTTTTCCACTGCTTGTGGAACTGCCCGAAACCCGTGGCGGTAGACTTTTTCCCTAACCCTTACCTTTCCTCGTGGGAGGCCACTCTTCGGGTCACTGGCTCGGACGACCAGTTGTGGCTGGTGCACCAGGCATGCCTAGAGATGTTGGCCAGGGGGCTTCCGGACGTCTAGGAGCCCAACCACATTTACTTTGATTTTTTTTCAAATAAAGTTGTATCCTCCTCCTTCTCGGTCGCAAATAAATGTTTCATTCTCTCTCTCATTCAGAGTGGTGGGGCACACCATGTGAGAGCGCGTGTCGCACGCGCTTTGCATGGGCGTCGCTTGCTCTTTGAATGCATTTCAGATGTGCGTTCGTAAGCTCAATCGGTTGCGGTATAGCTAAGGGGCATTTCTCCTGTTGCGCACAAAGCGCATACCTCCGTCTGTATTTGCTGTGTTTCTTTTCTGTGCGCGTTGTTCACGCTTGTGTCGCTTCACAATACCGGGATGTCATCGGAGAATAGGAGGTGTAGGGAGAGCGCTTGATTTTTTTTCATGTGTGAGTGAATACTGCTCTAACAACGAGCGTATCTTATTATTCAGCACCCGCGCCCCTGCAGACCCTGAACGCTGAGCCGAGTGGTAGAAAAAGAAAAAAAAGGCAGATCCCCCGTACAGCGGGAATCGATGATATGTGAAGCACGAATGAAGAAGGTTGATATGTCACTGTAAAATCGCCATAACGTTACCGGGTGGAGGTAAATTACGCCACACATGACTTACGTGTCATGATTATCATGTTTGGATGTGTCGTTTACCCTCGTCATTTATTCACGCCACGTGATACCAAATTTAGCAAATGTCAACCTAACGAAACGCACAAGAGTGGAAGCTTTGGCTAGTTGGTGCGTAGTCATATTTGAAGATGTTTCAGCGCGAGAACAAAGGAAAAAGGACAGGGTAGACAGAAACAGCGCTGACTTCCAACTAACTTTATTTCACAGAGTGGCAAGAATATATACTGCTAAATAGGATGATAACAGAGCATGAAGGTAAAATGCAAGCCTAATCTACACATCAGTAACAAAAAACGTGTGATGGGTCCTCTATTGCCTCAAAGCCCAGCCAGGTAATCACGTTCAGCCTGTGATGCGGTAATCACGTACGTTCACTAGGTAATTACGTTCAGCCTGTTTCGTTCCTAACGAAACGGCTGCGAGCACTATATGAACGTGGTATATCTTCATGTTCTTACATGACACGCGTATTATGATTATCATGTTTTCACCAGTCATATATCTTCGTCCTTCATTGACATCACGTAACACCAAATTTAGTGCATGTAGAGCAAGCGAAACGGCCACGAGTGCATCATATAGGACCCAATACAATTCGACGTAACATTGACGCGTGCGCACGCAGGGCACAGCGACGCTGTACGTTAGCAAAACGTGAGAACCCCTGCGTCTGACGCCAGGCGCTACCGGCGCGGCCCGACGCCAAACTGGCACGAAATGCGGCATGCTGCGTTTAACACCCAGTACGTTACCAAAACAGCAATGCGTCTGCCTCTTTTCGTGACGGAGTGATGGCGGACGCGCTGAAACGCGCATGCGTAAAAGCAACGCAGCACGGCGCGTGCCTGCGAGTATATGGCAGGACCGGCGACTGGCGTGGTGTGTCACGTCGAATGACACGCATGCGTATCACGTCCAATGGTATTGCCACTTTGACTGTGGCATGTAGTCATGTTGTCACAAGAGACGCATCTCTATCATGTATCAGTGCTGGGTACCCAAGCGGCTTGCGTTCCCAAGACGTTGGGGCGGTGGTATTGCGCATGCGCGAAACCCCAAACAGATGCGTCGCAACATCTCTGGTGCGGTGGGGCCATGCGTCCGCGCGGCCATAAACAACGCTGCCACCACTGGCCTCTTAGCGCAGATTTGCTGCCCCGGCGCACATGCTGGCGCATCATGTTACCTTCACGGCGAGCAAAGCCGAGGCTGGCCAGAGCCACCACTTTGACTTTTAAGTTTTAAGAACAAAAATTATAGTGGCTAGCCACTATACAAATAACATGGCACAAAGGCGCGAAATCTCGGGCAGCATGAATCAGCCAACTTGTAAGGTGCACCTTCGCAAGAACTCATTGTATCCGCAGTGCGGAAACTCTAGCCGTCGAGTTAAAATAAGCCAAAGCGCGAGCACTTATAGCAATTACATGGTTTCAGCCAGATTGCCAAAGGTAAAATGGCCTGGAACATGGAAACTAAAAATATGGAAGCCCCTGACCAGCTGAATTGGTGGCGCCATCTAGCGCGGCCATAGTGAAGCAGACAACCACAACAGTGTTACTGCAGAAACATTGTGCATTGTACATCTGGTGCAAAAACTGCGCAGCGACAATATAACAAATGAGTTACCTTTTTATTCATTTTCACCACAAAAACATTACGTGTAAGCTAACATGTTCATGACTGTGGTTGCATGAAGTGTGAATAGATGTCGACACTGTCGTTACAGTAACCTTGTATTTTTCACTTTTTTGCGTCTACCAGGATACTGTACACGATAAAAAAGTGTTCTGATCGCTATGTATGTTTAATTTAACATTTTAAATAATAAAAATAATTAAATAATACTTACGCGACAAGACGCTATGGCGCTGCGAGCATGTGTGACCTTCGTGCGGCTTGCGTTTGCGTGCGCGCCAACGTGGCGCCAACTAAAAGGCATTCCGGTTGGGTATGGGTTGGGCACGCAACGCCTCGCGCTCCCAAGCCCGGAACGCCCCAAGAGAATGCTTACCTAGCCCTAAAACGCCCTATTAAATTTGGCATATGTGAAGCTAGCAAAACGGCCGCGATCGTATCATGAGTGTGTCATGTAGTCATGTTGTTACATGCACGCATGTCGTGATTATCATGTTTAGATGTGTCATTTACTTATGTCATCCGTTCACGTACCGTAGTACCAAATTTCGTATATGTGACGCAAACGAAATTGCCACAAGCGCATCATGAATGTGGCATGTACTCAGGTTGTTTCATGACACGCATTTCATGTTAATCATGTTTGCACCAGCATAAAACCTTCGTCGTCCATTGATATACCGTAATGAGAAATTTCGTATATGTGACGCTAACAAAATGGCCGCGAGCGCATCATGAGCGTGGCATGTAGTCGTGCTGTTACATGACACAGCGCGGTGGTCTAGGGGCTAAGGTGCTGCTGACCCGCAGGTCGCCGTATCAAATCCCGGCTACGGCGGCTGTATTTCCGATGCCCCGCCGCGGTGGTCTAGTGGCTAAGGTACTCGGCTGCTGACCCGCCGTTCGCGGGATCGAATCCCGGCTGCGGCGGCTGCATTTCTGGTGGAGGCAGAAGTGTTGTAGGCTTGTGTGCTCAGATTTGGGTGCACATTAAAGAACCCCAGGCGGTCGAAATTTCTGAAGCCCTCCACTACGGCGTCCCTAATAATCATATAGTGGTTTTGGGACGTTACACCCCACATATCAATCAATCAATCAATCAATCAATCAATCAATCAATCAATGCAATCATGTGATACCATACCAGTTTTGCAACATGTCATGCGAACAAAACTACCGCAATAGCAGCAAGACTATGAAATGTAAATCATGACATTCATGACATACTTGTCATGATTTTCATGTTCTGAGTAGTCAGATATGCTCGTCATACAGTCCATATTTCGGTGCACGTTAAAGAACACCAGGAGGCCGAAATTTCCGGGGCCCTCCACTACGGCGTCTTTCATATACATATGGTGGTTTTGGGACTTTAAACCCCACATATCAATCAATCAATCGTCATACATTCATGTTAGGCCATACCAAGTTTGGTATAGATACCATTATCGAAACAGCCAGGAGAGCTAAAAGCCGTAGGCGGCTAGTTAGATAGATAGATAGATAGATAGATAGATAGATAGATAGATAGATAGATATGCTCAAAGTCACCGAATATCACTAAGAAATGCTTCGAATTTAAAAAGCGAAAGGATCGAAGACTAACTGCGGCAGCTTTCGTTAGTGAGAAACATTTTTGTGAATGCTACGTTTAGCACTCCTTGCGTTTCTTCAAAAGTACAGCCGATGGTGGCATTAGTGAAATTTCGCATGAAAAATTCAAACAACAAATTTTTATCCTTAATTTTATTTGGAACTTCCTCGATTTCTTTTCCCGGCCAAGATGATTTCTCGTTGAAAATGGCGTCGCCGACACCGGTAAATCTGCAAAATGAGCTCTTTATTGCTGTTGCATTATTATTCATTTTTTTTTGTTGACCAGTCGACAAGCTCCGCATCTGTACCGGGTGTTTCAATCAATGTGTCCAAAAACCTCGAAAATTAACAAAATTCGATTAGTGCTGTAGCACTCGCCGCATATTAGTCATGAAAATAAACTATTTACATTTAGTGAGTTCAGCTAGCGTCAACGTCAGTGGAGGTCATACTACCATTGAGCAATAGAAAAATTGCCTTATATAGTAAATGTGGCATATATAAATAAACCACATGCCGCGAGTTTCACTGTTGCCGTTTATTGAACTTTATTAGAATTTTCCTTTTTCGTTGGAAACCACACGTATTAATTTATTTATTGATACTTTTTTATCAAACACTCGCTATCATGTACCGTAATAATGACAACGGCATGTACGTACGTTTGTAAGTGCAGCGAAAGAACATTGCTTTGAATACGCATCACCTCCCAACCGGCATCATTCAAGATGGCTTTGACTCCACTCGGGCTCCGGCTCCGGCCATTCGACCATTGGCTCGGCATTATAGAGTTTCCTAAAGTTGTATATTTGGGAACTCCATGCTCGGCAAAGCACAGACTGGTATTGAAGAAGAACGCCTATTTGGGCTGGTTGGTTGGAATTCATGGTAAAAAGGGCTGCAGCGCGAGCACGCAGGTGCTAGAAGAAACGTGAAACGAAAGGCGAGGCAAGGAAAGCAAAGAGGACAACACGAGTTTTTCTAATATAATAACCCTCAGCTATTGCACGGGTTAATTTGTCCATGTGGCGTACCAGCACACTCACGGCCGGAAATCGAGGCTGGCAACCGCAGCTTTTACAGTGCAGAACGAGGTTCGAACTAATTCCTTTGCATACATCATTCATATGCTCTCCTAACCTTTTATTAATGCACCACCCAGTTTAGCCTATATAGCAACGACCGCACGTTAAAGGAAGCATGTAAACAACACCAACTACGCAATCTATAAATTTATTTATGTGTTTTACCGCGCATGTCCACCTTTTTTTGGTGATTCCACTGAGGCGCTCATCCGTCATTCTGCCAATCTGGCTTACTTTGCACGGAGCTGATAAAACTACACGCAACTCGAGCCTACCTTCTTCAAACCATGATACATATTGTGGAAGTATGGGATGACTGCAACTCTTTCTCGCTCTTGATTTCCTCCTGCCTTTTCTTGTTTTTGTTTGATTTTCTGCAACAAAGTTTCGCACACTGAAGAAATTACCAGATTTCTGTCAGCGGAATTTCCAAAATCTGTAATTTCTTCAGTGTGCGAAACTTTGTTGCAGAAAATCAAACAAAAACAAGAAAAGGCAGGAGGAAATAAAGAGCGAAAAAGAGTTGCAGTGATCCCATACTTCCCCAATATATCTCATGGTTTGAAGAAGGTAGGCTCGAGATATGGTGTGGATGTAGTTTCATCAGCCCCGTGCAAAGTAAGCCAGATTTGCAGAATGACGGATGAGCGCTTCAGTAAAATCACCAAAAAAAGTTGGACATGCGCCATAAAACACACAAATAAATTTATAGATTGCGCAGTTGGTGTTGTTTACATGCTTCCTTTACGTGCGGTCGTTGCTATATTAGTCAAACTGGGCGGTGCATTAATAAAAGGTTAGGAGAGCACATGAATGATGTATGCAAATGAATCAGTTCGAACCTCGTTCTGCACTGTGAAAGCTGTGGATGCCAGCCTCAATTTCCGGGCGTGAGTGTGCTGAAACGCCACATGAACAAATTAACCCGTGAAACAGCTGAGGCTTAATATATTAGAAAACATGGTGACGGATGCGTGAGCCAACCTTCGGTGGCCTTGCATGACAAAAAGTTCGCGCTTTGAGATAAGGGTTAGCCATTTTATCATTGTACTTTCTTTTTATCAGACCCTTCCCCAAAATATGTAACGTCGCTATCGTTTGCTGTTAAAAGGTTGTCTGATATATATATTATCCTGTGTGCTGCGAAAAATAAAATTCAGTTGGTAGTCAGCGCTCGTGTTGTCCTCTTTGCTTTCCTTGCCTCGCCTTTCGTTTCACGCTTCTTCTATAGCACTTTGTGCTCGCGCTACAGCCCTTACAGACTGGTAGGTGTTCTGTGATAGCACGAGATGTTCACTGCGGCTATCACCGTCTGGTGGCCGTCGGTTCAAGGCATCATTCTTCGTGCCATCGCGAAGACCACGGTCGGCACACTGGTAAGAATATTCGAGGCACTGTAGCCCAAGTAGAAAGGCTAGAAGAGGAAAGTGTGATAAACGCGCTGGATAGTGAGCGCGTAACGCCTTGAGAAGAAACCGCCATGTGGCGCTGGCAACTCTGGAGGGAGCGTATGACAGCGTGGTTCAAGAGGACTTGTGGGGAATGCTAGACACACTGGGGGTGGAAGATGGAGTCACTAATCTTTCAAGAGAAATCTATAAAAGTAACAAAGTACTTATCAAGCGGGAAAAAAAGGTATCCAAGCCCACGGAGGTGAAACGGAGACTTAGGCAGCGGTGTCCACTGTCACACTTGTTATTCATGATGTACCTACAAAGATTAGAGGAAAAATAAAAGGGAAGTGGACTTGGCTTCAACCTGTCTTTAGTCAAACGAGGAAAAGTCATTTTTCAGGCACTACTAGCATTAATGTACGCAGATGATGTAGTGCTAATAGCCGACAACAAGTAAGATTTGCAGAGATTGATGGACATCTGCGTTAATGAGGGAGATAGGTTGGATTTTAGACTCAGTAAGGAAAAATCAGCAGTCATGATTTTTATTGATAACGAAGGTAGTGAGCTTAGTATACAGGAGGTCACGCGAGAGATAACAGAGATAAATACAAATATCTGGGCGTATGGATAAGCAATGAGACCGAGTACCTAAGAGAAGATGAAATATACGTGACGACTAAAGGTAACAGGAATGCAGCAGTGATGAAAAATAGGGCACTGTGGAATTACAATAGGTGTGATGTTGTGAGAGGAATATGAAAAGGGGTCATGGTTCGTGGGCTGACGTTTGGCAATGCGGTCGCGTGCATGATATCAGAAGTTCAAGCAGATTAGAAATTAAGACGTGGAATATGTAGGCTTGCTTTAGGAGCTCTCGAGAATACACCAAATCAGGGAGTACAAGGTGATATGTGATGGACGTCATTTGAGGGTAGGGAAGCTAGCAGCAAGATGCATTTTGAGAACCGATTGAGAGAAATGGGGAAGGAGCATTGGACTAGGAAGGTTTTCGGCTACTTGTACATGAAGAATGTCAATACAAAATGGAGGAAGTGAACCAGGAAATTGACTGGTTAATACTTAGAAAACAGCAGGTGGCCAAACCTAGAAGAAGTATCAGTTAAGAAGAAAGTGAAGGAATTGGAGACTGACATGTGGAGAAATGGCATCACTAAGAAGTCCGCTCTAGAGATCTATCGAACATTTGAGCAGGAAATCGCTAAAGAAAGGATCTATGAAAATACTCGGGGTAGTTCTGTACTGTTTGAGACCAGAACGGGAGTATTGCGAATCAAGACATATCGGGCCAAATAAGAAGGGGTAGACACAGTATGCAGTGCGTATGGAGAGGAAGAAGAAACTGCCGAACACTTGATAATGTTCTGTAAAGGGCTTCACCCTATAGTTCAGGATGATGGCGCAGAGTTTTTAAAGCACTGGGGTTTAAGGACAAGGAGGGCCAAATAGACTTTAAGCGTGAAGACCTAACTAGAAGGAGACTATCTGATTTATGGCTAAAGTCAAGACACGAGTGAAAATTAAACCCTTCACTTCAAAGTACGAATCCTCAATCTCACTATTTAAAGCGAAAAAAGATAAATTTAATAATTATTTCACTAAGTATCACGGCTAGGTGGCGTTAGCCGCTGCCCGATATAAAGGGTACAGCCACATCCACCCATCCATCCATCCTTAAAATGGCCCGACATCTATGGCTGCCATCGGCTCCGGCTGCCACGGCTCGCATTTCATCGACACTGACCCGCGCGTGAACCCGGGGTGAGTGCGTACAAGGATCGTGATGTTGTGGCAGCGAGACATTCTAAGTCTGCGAACACCGCGGGCTTAGGCCTAGCCTCGCGGTTATGCCGTTTTGGATCCATCGTCAGTGAATGTTGACACGTGGCAGTATCTGCGACCAAAGTAACGAAGTGTCAGAAAAAGTGCTTCAGACATAACGCCAATAGGTGGCGTCACTGCTTGGAACACACGAAGGTTGGACAACGAAGGTAGTGAGCTCAGAATACAGGAGGTCACGCTAGAGATAACAGATAACAACAAATATCTGGGCGTATGGATAAGCAGTGGGACCGAGTACCTGAGGGAACACGAAATACACGTGACGACTAAAGGTAACAGGAATGCAGCAGTGATAAAAAATAGGGCACTGTGGAATTACAATAGGTATGATGTTGTGAGAGGAATATGGAAAGGGGTCATGGTTCCTGGGCTGACGATCTGCAATGTGGTCTTGTGCATGAGATCAAATGTTCAAGCAAGATTAGAAATTAGGCAACGTGGAATAGGTAGGCTTGCTTTAGGAGCTCACGGGAATACACCAAATCAGGGAGTACAAGGTTATATGGGATGGACATCATTTGAGGGCAGGGAAGCTAGCAGCAAGATAAAATTTAGGAAACGATTGAGAGAAATGGGGGAGGAGCGTTGGGCTACGAAGGTTTTCAGCTACTTGTACATGAAGAATGTCGATACAAAATGGAGGTAGCGAACCAGGAAATTTACTGGTAAATACTTAGAAAACAGCAGGTGGCCAAACCAAAAAGAACTATCGGTTAAGAAAAAAGTGAAGGAAACGGAGACTGGCATGTGGAGAATGGGCATGATTAAGAAGTCCGCACTAGAGATCTATCAAACTTTTAAGCAGGATATTGCCAATGAAAGGATCTATGATAATACTCGGGGTAGTTCTCTACTGTTTGAGGCCAGGATGGAAGTACTGCGAACCAAGATATATCGGGCCAAATACGAAGGGGTAGACACAGTATGCAGTGCGTGTGGAGAGGAAGAAGAAACTGCCGAACACATGATAATGTTCTGTAAAGGGCTTCACCCTATAGTTGAGGATGATGGCGCAGAGTTTTTCAAAGCACTGGGGTATAGGGACCGGGAGGGCAAAATAGGCTTTAAGCGGGTAGACTTGACTAAAATGAGGTTATCTGATTTGTGGTTGGGGTCGGGGCACGAGTGAAAGTTGGGCTCTTCACTGCAGAGTACGAATCCTCAAACTCACTTTTTGACGAAAAAAAGTAAATCTAGTTTTTCGTTTATTAGGTGTTGCGGCTTGGTGGCAGCTGGCTGCCGCCTGATCTAAAGGGTGCAGCCGTATCCATCCATCCATTCATCAATCCATCCATCCATCCATCCATCCATCCATCCATCCATCCTACCATCCATCCATCCATCCATCCATCCATCCATCCATCCATCCATCCATCCATCCATCCATCCATCCATCCATCCATCCATCCATCCATCCATCCACCCACGTTGATGTCGGGGACAAAGATGACATAAACAACTACCGCCCTATAACAGTGACATCAGTGGTCTACAGGCTGGTGATGCAGATTATAAAGGAAAGACTGCAGGCATGAATAGAGGATGAGGGGGTGCTGGGGGAACTGCAGAATGGGTTTCAGAAACACAGGAAGTTGGAAGGCGATCTGTTCTCACTGATGCAGTGCATCGAAATAGCAGAAAAGGAACTCAGGCCTCTGTGGCTAGCATTTTTGGATATCAAGGGAGCGTATGATAGCGTGGTCCTAGAGGACTTGTGGGGAATACTAGACACACTGGGTGTGGAAAGTGGAGTCACTAATTTTTTAAGGGAAATCTATAAAAGTAACAAGGTAGTTATGAAGTGGGAAAAACAGGTATCCAAGCCCACAGAGCTGAAACGGGGTCTTAGGCAGGAGTGTCCACTGTCACCTTGTTATTTATGATGTAGCTATGAGGATTAGAGGCCAAATTAGAGGGAAGTTGACTCCATCGCTTCAACCTATCTTTAGTCAAACAAGGAAAACTCATTGATCAGGCACTACCAGCATTAATGTACGCAGATAATATAGTGCTAATAGCCGACAAGGAAGATTTGCAGAGATTGATGGACTTCTGCGGTAATGAGGTATATAGGTTAGATTTCATATTCAGTAATGAAAAATCAGCAGTAATGATTTTCAATGATAATGAAGGTAGTGAGCTTAGAGGTCACGCTAGACATAACAGATAAATACAACTATCTAGGCGTATGGATAAGCAATAGGGCCGAGTACCCAAGAGAACGCGAAATATACGTGACAACTAAAGGCACCAGGAATGCAGTGGTGATGAAAAACAGGGCACTGTAAAATTGCAATAGGTACGAGGTTGTGAGAGGAATATGGAAAGGGGTCATGGTTCCTGGTTTTACGTTCATCAATGTGGTCTTGCGCATGAGATCAGAAGTTCAAGCAAGATTAGAAATTAAGCAACGTGGAATAGGTAGGCTTGCCTTAGGAGCTCACGGGAATACACCAAATTAGGGAGTACAATGTGATATGGGATGGGCATCATTTGAGGGCAAGGAAGCTAGCAGCAAGATAAAATTTGAGAAGCGATCGAGAGAAATGAGGGAGAAGCGTTCGGATAGGAAGGTATTCAGCTACCCTAACAAAAAAAATTGATAGAAAATGGCGGAAGTGAACCAGAAAATTTAATGTTAAGTAATTAGAAAACAGCAGGGGGCCAAACCAAAAAGAATTATTGGTTAAGAATAAGGTTATGGAAGCTGAGACTGATATGTGGAGAAGTGGCATGATTAAGAACTCCAAACTAGAGATCTATCAAACTTTTAAGCAGGAAGTTGCCAATGAAAGGATCAATGATAATACTCGGGGTAGTTCTCTACTGTTTGAGGCCGGGACGGGAGTATTGCGAAGCAAGACATATCCGGCCAAATACGAAGGGGTAGACACGGTATGCAGTGCGTGTGGAGAGAAAGAAGAAACTGTCGAACACTTGATAGTGTTCTGTAAAGGGCTTCATTCTATAGTTCAGGTTGATGGCACAGAGTTTTTCAAAGCACTGGGGTTTAGGGAGGGAGGGCAAAATAGACTTTAAGCGGGTATACTTAACTAGAAGGAGATTATCTGATTGGTGGCTAAAGTCAAGGCACGAGTGAAAATCGAACCCTTCACTGCAAAGTACAAATCCTCAGCCTCACTATTTAAAGGGAAAAAAAGATAAACCTAATTGTTAGTTCACTAAGTATTACGTCTAGGTGGCGTTAGTCGCCGCCCGATCTAAAGGGTACAGCCACATCCATCCATCCATCCAGGTTCGTCACAGCGTGACTGTCAAGGTCCGGTGACACCCTAGGTGAGCAGCGCTCGATTTCGCCACACCTGACAGCGAGGCGTGAGCAGCCGGGGACACCGAGGCGACCAAGCTCGCAGCCCACGGACACAGAGGTGTGAGTGAGTGCGACTATCAACAATTGGTGGTGCCGGCGATACGGCAGTGGCCACACGAGCGTGATAGAGGGTTGGGGTGATGTAAACATAGCCCCAGCTGTTCACGGCGCTGGGTCGGTGTCTAGGACCATGTCTGAACTTCGTGTGTCGGACCTACGGAGCGAACTTGATAAGAGAGTTTTGGACAAAACGGGTTTGAAAGCTGCACTCATCGATCGACTCTCACAAGCGATGCGGAATGAAGGCGAGAACGCAGAGACTTACCAATTTACAGTCCAAGTAGTACCGACATCAACAACCTCCGGAACTGCAGAGACAGCAGCAGTAAACGCAGACGCTGAGCATTGTGGAGAACAGCTGGCGAAGAAAGCGAAAACACTCGCAAGACATGGCCAGAAGAAGAGCCTATTGCCGGATGGGTGATGTGCAATGGATGCAAAATGTGAATCCAGCTCGAACACACGCCTTTCTCGACAACCGTTTAGGGGGAGGGAGCCGACACCTATTTGTGCAAGTACTGTGAAAGGTTCAGGCTCCTGAAGGAGGAGTTCTTGCTGATGACGAAAGAGATGGACAAGGGATGGCGACTGGCCATGCAGAACATTGCAACCCGACTGACAGAACACATCGACAGCACAGCGAAAGGGATGCGTGCAGTAAGAGAAGAGCTTGCTGAAGAGAGAAACTGGAGGACAGCTCTGCGCGCACAGGTTGAAGAGCTTCGGAAAGCTCCTATGTGTACGCGCTTAGAGGCAGCAGATCAAAACTTAGCCCCATGACAGCGCTGCAGCAGAGGAGAATGCGAGGCAGGTATCTGGATGCGCAACATCAGGCGACAACACAGAATGCCAACCTTAGAGTAGCCTGGACTCAGGCAAGAGAGACAAAGTGTTAAGCGATCAGAATATAGGGACAGAAGGCCCGCAAACTGGACAAGCATGGAAAGTTGCCTTAAGCAAGAATGGCAAGAAGAAGAAAAAAGCAGAACATATGCAAGTACTGACAACATCAGGAGGCTCCCCAGCTGCCACTCCACACACGCAAGAACACCTCAAGGACAGCACGGGTGTCCAGAGTAAAGATCGACTTGCATTCATCTATGGAGATGAGAGTGCCACCAGGATAAAACACACAGTCCTCCGCACGGTAAAATGGAACAAGGTGGTTCACTATCGGGTGAGTGATGGTGCGTCTATCTAAGAAATCGGCGCTCAAGTGGATTCTGCAGCAGATATTTCGAACGGACCTGAAGCCATGGTTGTCCTACACGCGGGTCTCACCAACCTGCAGAAAGATGAGGTGCCAGAGGAAGTAGCCCCGACCTTAAAGGCCAACATACTGCCTGGAGGACGAGAGGTAGTGGCCACTTCTTCGTTGTATACGGGATGCGAGAAACCCTACAAGGACAAGCGAGAGATGTGGCACGGCGTAAAGGCTGGAACCAATGTCTTGATCGAATGTGTGCTGAACTGGGAACAAGAGTAGAGCTTGTAATTCCAGGGGGAAGGAGACCTGAAGGTGATCCACAGGAACCTATAGACCACAGGAAGCAGGTAGTTGTCTAGGCCGGAGACTTTGCTCTTTCTTAGGATACCGAGCAGCAGCCGCAAGTGGGACGCGGCTGACAAGGAACCCTACTATCCCGATAATGGCTGCCATAGGGAAGGCACTCCTTCAGATGGCCAGAAAGCAGCAACGTCCCAGGCACAAAGTATACGCCCACTAGACTCAAGCCATTGAGAGTGCATGCGGGAGGCAGACGCTGACATCGCACGAGAGTTACTTCCACAAAAGTAGGCATCCTGAACAAGTATGGAGCAAGAAAGCTAAGCAGGTGGGAGGATCTCTACAAGATGTTGGATTCTGAGGCCATAGAGCTTTACGTGGTAGCAGAGACCCACCTTTGCGGGCTAGAGGAGCCACCAGTTAATTCACAGTGGCAGTGGGTCGGTAACAACCGTGAAGGGGAAGCGGGCAAAGGTGGCGGATTAGGCTTCCTATGGCGGAATGAACAAGCGTGGGAAAAACTAAAGTGCCAGTGTAGTGAACACATGTGGATCCGTGGAACAATCTTAGGGATTCCTACAATAGCGTGTGTTTTTTATCTTATGGTCTCGAATGGACAACATGACGGTAACGTCCGAAACATGCAGTGCATCAGTGATGACATCCAGCAGTGGGGATGGGGAGTGAAGTGCTGATTCTGGGAGACTTCAATGGCCACGTCCAAGAAATTGATGGATTCCTAGACTTCAATGGCGACCTCATGCAGCAGTGTACAAGAAGGCACAACCTAGACGTGGCCAACCTCCGGCCAGATTGCGAAGGAGAATTTACATGGTGTGCCAGAAACAGTCGGACATGTATTGACTATGTGCTTGTCTCATCCCGACTGGCACGTCAGGTCAACCATGTCAACATTGATGAGGGGGGACTTCAGTATGGGGAGTGACCACAACAGGATCAGCCTAACGATCTGCTCCTCCGTGTGGTTTTAAAAAGAGAGAATGCCGGAAGTCTGCGCAATGATTCTTGCCTGAAGCGGCCTGCGAAGACATTGCCCTGGAGTTCGAGAACAGCCTACAGACCTCTAAACCTCTCGATTATAAAGAGTTCGTGGAGGAACTGCAACGCTTAATGCAGAATTACGAAGTCCACTCCAATCCACGAGGAGGGGTGCGACGAAAAGGATGGTAGGATCAAGCAGTGCGGAAAGCCTTGGACGAGCGCAAAAGGCAAACCGCCGGCACAGGAAAGCAGTGAAAACCCTTTCCGCAAGTGACGCTCTCCAAGCATGGCAGGAATACCTAAACTGCAAACAGGCTATGCAGACAATAGTCCAAACCGAAATCGCTGAGCACAACAGCCGAGAACTCCAATATTTCACAGCGGACGGATGCAATGGGGCCAGAAAGTTTTGGACCCACTTGTCGTTCCTGAGTTGAAAAGCCAAGGTGCCCCGAATTCGGCATGAGGATACAGAAGTGCCATTATCGGACATGGACAAGCACCTAGAAGACCACATCCGTAAACTGTACGATTTAACCAATGGCGATCCAGAGATGATAATAACTGACGATAACCCCGCCAATGAATACTGCCTGAACAACAAGGTGAAATGGGAAGTGACTCGTCCAGCCCTGGACAGAGTAATTAAACGCATAGGAGCACACACCGCCCGAGGGCTGGATGGCATACCTGCGAAGCTGTTCAAATGCTTAGGAGACGAGGCCAGACAGAAGCTGGCAGATATCTTCTCAGGCATCATGGCAGGAGAACAAATACCAGAAGATTGGCGATGTGGCCGAGTAATCCTAGCGCCGAAGAGAGGAGGCGATGCAGGGTTTCTACGTGAGTACAGACCCCTCACAGTAACCAGCGTGCTATACCGAACTTTCGCACAAATCTTAAAGACGTGGGTGGGCGGCTGGGAAAAACACGAAAACAAATTGACGGAGCTGTAGAATGGTTTCCGCAGCGGACGGCGCCTCAAGGACAATGTATTTTTGCTCACCCAGGCCATCGAGATAGCACGAAAGGAGAACAGAGGACTGTACACTTGTTTTTTCGACGTCGAGAAGGCATATGATAGTGTATCGCATAGACCTTTGTTTTACTGCATGACGCAAATTGGCTTGCCGAGAACAGGGGTGTAGCGCCTCAATGCACCACTCGCCGAGGAAGAAGAAGTTGGCATTTGGGCCGCGCGGCGGGTGCAGCGCGAAAAAAAAATGAGTTCGAAAACTGAACGCTGTCAGAACTGGATCTTTCCCGTGTTAGCTCCGATAGTTAATGGTGACCCGGTAAAGAACACACAGCCCCGAGCATCCCGCATGGATCCCGCCGGCTCTGCCACCAATCCTACCAGACGTGACGCCCAAGAAGACGCCAGACCTAGCGTTACTACAGTCGCTACAATTCAACATGTCAACCTGCCACCATTTTGGCCCAACAGCCCCAGCACATGGTTTCTGCAGGTCGAGGCGCACTTCCGTCTACGGCAAATCACCAGCAACAGACCAGGCACTGGCATCTGGTATCCTGCTTACTTCCGGACGTAGCCGATAACTTAGCTGATATTTTAGTGTCGCCGCACCCGAGCCATCCCTACGACACGTTGAAGGCAGCTATCATTTCCCGCAAGTCTTAGTCCGAACACAGCAGACTCCAACAGCTCATCACGGCTACAGAGCTCGGTGACCGTCGCCCATCAAAGCTCCTGCGACGCATGCGCCAGCTCCTTGGCGGCACCTCCGCCCCTCAAGAGGAGAAGGTGTTACGTGAGTTGTTCCTCTAGCGCTCACCGCAGAGCATGGTCCCGGTCCTCGTAGCTGCAGGAGATGTCCCAGTAGACACACTCGCTGAAATGGCTGACCGAGTGGCGGACTACTCGCGGGCACATAGCCTCAACGCCGTTACCACACCGCCACCGGCCACCGCTGCAGACCGGGCGCTCGCGAGCATATAAAACCGTTTGGACGCCCTTGTACGGCGTCTCGATGACTTTGTACCTGCGCATCGTCGACCGTCATCCAGGTTCCAGATACACAGTCGCTCCTCGACGCCTCCACGTTCTCCGAAACTTCGGCCACCCGACGCGCCGCGGGACGTTTCATCCTCAACCGTGTGCTGGTACCACCGCCAATTCGTTGCCTCTGCTTGCAAGTGCACTTGCCCGTGCTCCTGGTCGGGAAATGCGACGACCGGCCACTGACGGCGGCAAGTGGTACTGGTCAAAAGTCATGCCACCTTTCCTATGTTTCTGATAAGATCACTGGCGCTTGCTTCCTAGTCGACAAGGGAGCTCGGGTTAGCGCCATCCCGGCCTCGTGTGCAGATCGCCGTCGCAACGAAATGACCTGCCGACTCCAAGCGATCAACAATTCCGCCATTTGCACATACGGCAAACGCTCTCTTACACTTGACCTTGGACTACGCCGTACGTTCCGCTGGATTTTCATCCTTGCTGACGTCTCGCAAGCTGTTCTTGGAGCTGACATCCTCAGTTTTTTCAACCTTGCTGTGGACATGCATGCTCATCGCCCCATTGATCTCAATACCCACCTCTCCATCAACGGTGTACTCTGTACTTCCTCGCCAACGGGACTGCGAGCTCTCACACCTGCTTCGCCGCATAAAAAAACACTCGCCGACTTTCCCAGCATCACGAAGCCGCACACCAGAGAGTCACCGGTGAAGCATTCCATCACTCACCACGTTGTGACCACTGGGCCTCCCGTTTATACACGACCCCGTCGAATATCCGGAGAACGCCTCGCCATCGGCCGCCGTGAGTTTGAGCACATGATTGAACTCGGCATTGTGCGGCCTTCCTCCAGCAACTGGGCGTCGCCACTCCGCATGGTGCCGAAGAAAGATCCTGGCGACTGGAGACCATGCGGGGATTACTGCGCTCTCAATGCCCACACCTTACCAGACCGCTATCCACTTCCTCAGATACAGGATTTCAAATCAATTTTGGCTGGGTGCACAATCTTCTCTAAGATTGACTTAGTGAAGGCTTACCATCAGATTCCTGTAGAACCCGCCGACATTTCGAAGACGGCAATCACCACCCCATTCGGTCTGTTTGAATATGTGAGGATGCCTTTTGGATTTCGCAAATCTGCACAGACCTTTCAGCGCACTATAAACAAGGTCGCGCGATGTCTCAATTTCGTATTTGCCTACCTTGATGACCTCCTTGTAGCAAGCTCATCCGGCCCTGGGCATTAAGCCCACCTGCGCACCCTGTTCCACCACCTGGATGATTACGGCCTCGTATTTAATCCCAATAAGTGCCTCTTCGGCGTCGCTGCAATAAATTCCTAGGCCACCTTTTCATTCCAAAGGGTATCCAACCACTCGCCATGAAAGTGAAGGCTATTCAAGACTTTCCACCCCCGACTTCACGGAAGAGACTCCGAGAATTTCTGGGTCTACTAAACTTCCATCGCCGCTTTCTTCCAAAGTGTGCCACATTCCTAAAGCCCTTGACCGACCTATTGGCTAAAAAGAAAGACCCAGCTGCGCCACTGGAGTGGCCTAAGGACGCTGCATCTGCCTTCAGCACTGCCAAGAAGGCTCTGGCAGACGCTACCATGCTCATACATCCCGTCCCTGATGCACCAATTTTTCTTATCACCGACGCATCAAGCGTGACAGTTGGCGCCGTTCTCGAGCAGCACGTATCCGGTTGGCAGCCTCTTTGGGGTTTTCTCGCAAAAACTGAAGCCACTAGAGCCAAAATACAGTACATTTGCCCGAGAACTCCTCGCGGTATACCTCGCCATCAAACATTTTCGTCATTTATTGGAGGGCCGGGACTTTTACGTCGTTACAGACCACAAGCATCTGACGTTTGCCTTCCATCGCAATCAAAGCAATTATACTGCACGGGAGATCCGTCAACTATCTTTATTTCCGAGTTCACTGTAGATCTCAGACACGTACATGGGCCGTAAAATGCTGCTTCTGATGCACTATCCCGCATCGATGCCTTGTCGACCCAGCCACTACCAGACATGGAAGAGCTAGCAGCTGCCCAAAGCAACGATCCTGAGCTGCATCGTCTTCGCTCTTCATCCACGTCTCTATCGTTCACGGAGTGCCCGAATCCATTTTCTACCTCATTAATAACGTGCGAAACGTCTACTGGTGTTCCTCGGCCCTTCGTGCCTTCAGCTTTTCGTCGTGCAATTTTTGATCAATTGCACAGCATGAGCCATCCTGGTATTCGTGCGACCCAGAAGCTAGTCACATCTCGTTTCTTTTGGCCAAGCATCAATGCTGATGTCCAACGCTGGGCGCGAACCTGCCTTGAGTGCCAGCGCGTTAAAGTTCACCGTCACACTGTCACGGCAACATCCTCGTTTTGGCCTCCTGACGCAAAGCTTTCTGACGTCCATCTCGACATCGTTGGTCCTCTTCCGTCATCGCAAGGAGCCTGTTACCTGCTGACATGTGTGGATCGCTTCACCAGATGGCCGGAAGCGTTTCCCATTTCCGACATTGCAGCACCAACAGTTGCCAAGGCTTTCACAAATGGCTGGGTGTCGCGCTTTGGATGCCCTTCTGTCGTCACCACTGATCACGGTTGTCAGTTTCAATCGGCCCTTTTCACTGCACTTGCCAATATCCTGGGCATTCGACACATTCACACCACTGCCTACCATCATTCCGCCAATGACATGGTCGAACGGCTTCATCGACAACTGAAAGCTGCCCTCACTGCTCATCAGCCAAGGGAACGTTGGCTTGACCACCTCCCCTTCGTACTTCTGGGCATCCGATCAGCATTGAAAGTGGATCTCGGCTGCTCATCAGTCGAACTAGTCTATGGCGTTTCCCTGCGTCTTCCAGGAGAATTCTTCGAGCCATCATCGCCACCTTGCACTCACGATGCCTCCACGTACATTCGAGAGCTGCGCACCACGTTTCGGGACCTTGCTCCAGTGATTCCTGCCGACCGACACCCCCAGTCTGTCTTCGTCAGTCAGGATCTGCATGACTGCAGTCACGTCCTCGTTCGGCGTGACAAAATACGGCCACCACTAACACCAGCCTATGATGGCCCATTCCGCGTTCTCCATTGTACACCTAAGACGATCACGCTGGACATCAATGGCCGTGAAGACGTCGTGCCTGCTGATCGACTGAAACCTGCGTATATCGCCGCTCTCGCGGCCACGGGGTTTCAATCGAAAGTCTAGATACCAACATCCAAGCATGTCCACTGGGCGACTCCCCTGGTGATTCCTACGGCTCTCGCTCTACGGGGGGGGGAGCCCTGTAGCGCCTCAATGCGCCGCTCGTCAAGGAAGAAGAAGTTGGCATTTTGGCCACACGGCGGGTGCAGCGCGAAAAAAACATGAGTTCGAAAACTGAACGCTGTCGGGGCTGGATCTTTCCCGTGTTAGCTCCGACAGCAGTTAGTCTGCTGCGACCGCTGTACACGGACAATACGGTGGTGTTCGTTTTGCCGAAACCCAAGCCGAACAAGTGTCGGTAAACCGGGGTCTCAAACAGGGATGTCCGCTATCGCCGCAGCTGTATAGGCTGTATACGGCCAGCCTCGAGAGGGCACTGCTGACGGATGGAGGGTCAAAAATCTGGGACTGTCATGGTGGATGGACGTGTTTTTTGAGCGCTCCCGATCGACTGCGCAGATAAGTGTTTTTGCATGTCTTGAACTCGTCTTCATAATTATAAGGCAGCAGTTGAAATCCTCGCAGCACTTATTTTGTGGTACGGCTTTTTCGGGGGCCAGTCACCAGGTATTTATTAGTTAGTGCGTGCGTATGTGTTTGAATCTTGTGTTGTTTTTTTTGCCACCCCGTGGGGGAGGTGTGCGTACATTGAACACACAAATTTTTGTAATAGAGCTTAGACTTTTTTTGTAGTGCAGGGCTCGCGTTTAGTAATTATCGAGTATAGGGCCAATCGGTGTCAAAGACATGGTTAAAAAGACTGTAAAGTGTTCAGGACGTGGAGTGTGTTTGAAAGTGGACCCAATTGTAGAAGCGGATGGAGAAGAGGCTGACGCGAAGTGTACGCAATGTGAGGTTGAGGAAAAAATGGAGAAAATGAAGGTTGCCCAGAGTGAACTGCTGATGAGAATCGCCGAGCTCGAGACTGCGTTGGCAACAGAGCAAGAAAAAACGAGGGCAATGTGAGAAAGGCTGAAGTCCGCCGAAGAAGGACTTGCGAAGCTAAACAAAGAAGCAGCCTACGGAGAGAACAGTAGGGAATCGGCAACCAGAACGGCGGAGAAGAAAGAGCAAGCAAGTTTGGAAAGAAACAGGTTCAGCCGGTTCAATTGTCGCAAGGCCCAGTTTCAGCGAGGTAGTGGTGGGGCTTGGAGGGGACAAAGCAGCCGGCGTCACAGGTGCAAGTAGCCCCCAGGGGCAGGACGCTCCAGCTGAAACGTCGCAGCATGTAATAATCGCCGGGGACTCGAATTTAAATCGATGCACAGAAGCCATCAAAGACAGGGTAAGGGGTGACAAGAGAGTTGCAGTAGGGGCGTTCCCAGGACGCAAGCTGGAAGCAGTCATGAGGCAAGCGAGCGCAAAACTCAAAACAACAGCTGATAGACGAAACAGCGTGATAATTTCAGGTGGTTTAAACGTTGCCTCAAATGGAGATACAGCAGGAGTAGCAACCACACTGTCGAAAGGGGTCGATGACATGCGCGCCACTTCTCAAATTCAGGTAGTGATATGCATGATACCGGAGGTACCGGTGCGTGACAGCAACCTGCAAAGAGCGGTTGTCAACGAAAACCAAGACATATGGCGGATGAGCCGAGATAAAGGCCTTGAGGTGGTCGAAATAAACAGACAGGTGCATAGGTGTGGTGGTTTTCAACGAGACAGAATTCACTTCGATGGGCGGCTAGGTCATGAGGTGGGTTGGCGACTTGCAGGACGCGCAGTAGCTTTTTTGGGGGGCAAGCGGGCCCTTCGGGGTGCAAGATAGCTAGTAACGAGGAAAACAACCAGGGAGACTTTTTGACAGGTGGTATGGACAGATACGATTCCAAACTGGCACCAGTATCTAAGATAGGTAGAGTCCGGGGCATAAATAGACGTAGCCACGAGCGCCGAGCCAATTCAGACATAGGGTATATTAACATGCAGGGTGGTAGGAACAGGCTGAAGTGGGAAGAGATTAAAGAACAGCTAAGGGAAGAGAGGCCGATAGTATACGGTTTTGCAGAAACACATCTCACGAACATAGAACAACCTTCGAACAATCCGGACTACGCGTGGGAATATTGTAATAGAACAGAAGGCAGCAGAAAGGAGAGTGGTATTGGGGCATTCATTCATAAAAGTGCAGACTAGCAAAGGGTCAAGCAGGAGTGCCAGGAACATTTATGGCTAAAAGGTAAAGTGGCAGGTCAAATGACACTCCTTGTTTTCGTGTACTTGTGGACAGGAGCAAAGGATAGAGAGGAAAACCAGGCGATGGTAGAGTGTATATCAAAGAGCATTCAGGAGTTAGGAAGAGAGTGCGAGATAATTATACTAGGAGATATGAATGCGCACATAGAAGATATAAATGGGTATACGGATTCGACAGGCAGAATGATCATGGATATGTGTGAAAGGCTTCATTTGATCATTTGCAACAGTACCGAGAAGTGGGAAGGGCAAATAACATGGGAGGTGGGCAGGCTGCAGTCGACGATAGATTATGCACTGATGTCACATATGATGTAGGATAAGCTCAGGGGACTAGATGAAGGCGGCTCCAGAAGTCTGGGTAGTGATCACAAATTTATCAAGCGCTCTGTCTTCTCAGTCTATTCATTCCTGGGTTCGTTTTTTCGCCTCGCGCTACATAAATTTCTTTCAAATGTTTCACCAACGAGCCCACATAGCCACTCTTGTGTATCAAGCTAAGTTTAGGAAGAGCAGTGAAAGAGGGAAGGAGAAAAGATGAGCAACTACAGGAAAATTATTATCCAGAAAGACAAATTGAAACAAACAATAAACAAAATGAGAAAGTGATCACGGAGGATAATAAAACGGCGTGGACATACACGAATCTAATTAGACTGTTTGAGCTAGAGCTTGCTAAGACGAGTGACAAGTCACCCCGGAAAAGAATACACAAACCCAGAAGTTGGTGGGATGAGAAAGTTAAGAGAGCCATAGAAAAACGCCAGGAAGCCTCTAGGGAACACAGACATGCTAAGCAGCGGGGTGAACCGACAGATGACGTTGAAAGAAAAGGGGGCATCTTTCTAAGGTCTAGAAGAAAAGCATCCCTTTTGATTAATAAAAAGATTAAAAGAAAACGTTCTAAGTGGCTATCAGAAGTACATAAAAAGGACAGGAAGGCCACTACGAAATTTCGGAACCACCTAAACTTTTTATGGAATGAGACGAGCCTAGAGCAGAGGTTTATAACTACAGCCCAAGGTGCTAGGCTAGAAGGGGACGAAGCTATTGAATATATAAGAAGAAGGGTGAGAGAAAAATTTCAACAAAGAAGTGCTTCATCAACCACAATAGACAAGGATGAATCAAGTGGTACAATGGCTCCATTTTCACAATGAGAGTGGAAAAGGGCTGAGAAAAGGGCTCCTAGTAGTGCATCAACAGGCCCAGATGGCATTGCAATTATGCTGATAAAGACCTTAGGTCCGTAGTCTAAACAGGCTTTAAGAGAGGCAGTGAGCGAACTAATATTTGATGGTGAAGTTCCCGATGGATGAAAACTTAGCAGGATGAGCATGATCTCCAAAGGAAAGGGGGACAAAGCTGACACAAACAACTACCGTCCTATAACAGTGACATCAGTGGTCTACAGGCTGGCGATGCAGATTATAAAGGAAAGACTGCAGGCATGGATAGATGAGGAGGGGATGCTGGGGGAACTGCAGAATGGGTTTCAGAAACACAGGAGCTGAAGACAATCTGTTCTCACTGACGCAGTGCATTGAATTAGCAGAAAAAGAACACAGGCCCCTGTGGCTAGCATTTTTGGATATCAAGGGAGCGTACGATAGCGTGGTTCAAGTGGACTTGTGGGGAATACGAGACACACTGGGTGTGGAAGGTGGAGTCACTAATCTTTTAAGAAAAATTTATAAAAGTAACAAGGTATTTTTAAAGTGAGAAAAACAGGTATCCAAGCCCACAGAGGTGAAACGGGGACTTAGGCAGGGGTGTCCACTGTCACCCTTGTTATTTATGATGTACCCACAAGGATCAGAGGCCAAATTTGAGGGAAGTGGACTCCATGGCTTCAACCTCTCTTTAGTCAAACAAGGAAAACTTATTGATCAGGCACTACCAGCATTAATGTACGCAGATGATATAGTGCTAATGGCCAACAACAAGGAAGACTTGCAGAGATTGATGGACATGTGCGGTAATGAGGGAGATAGGTTAGATTTTAAATTCGGTAAGGAAAAATCAGCAGTCATGATTTTTAATGACAGCTAAGGTAGTGAGCTTAGAATACAGGAGGTCAGGCTAAAATAACAGATAAATACAAATATCTGGGCGCATGGATAAGCAATGGGACTGAGTACCTAAGGGAACATGAAATATACGTAACGACTAAAGGTAACAGGAATGCAGCAGTGATGAAAAATAGGGCACTGTGGAATTACAATGGGTATGATGTTGTGAGAAGTATATGGAAAGGGGTCATGGTTCCTGGTCTGACGTTCAGCAACGCAGTTTTGTGCATGAGATCAGAAGTTCAAGCAAGACTACAAATTAAGCAACGTGGAATAGGTAGGCTTGCCTTAGGAGCTCACGGGAATACCCAAATCAGGGAGTACAAGGTGATATGGGATGGACATCATTTGAGGGCAGGGAAGCTAGCAGCAAGATAAAATTTCAGAAGCGATTGACAGAAATGGGGGAGGAGCATTGGGCTAGGAAGGTTTTCAGCTACTTGTACAGGAAGAATGTCGATACATAATAGAGGAAGCGAATCAGGAAATTGACTGGTAAATACATAGAAAACACCAGGTGGCCAAACCAAAAAGAACTATCGGTTAAGAAGAAAGTGAAGGAAACAGAGATTGACATGTGGAGAATTGGCATGATTAAGAAATCCGCACTAGAGATCTATCGAACTTTTAAGCAGGAAATTGCCAAGGAAAGGACTCGTCGAAATCTGTGTCGAAATCTGCTCCCACACCGAGGACTTCCACAAAAACAGCACACATATGCGCGAAGTACTCCTTAATCAAAAATACCCGCCAGCTATCATCAATGACGCCATCAAAAAAGCTGAAAATCTGGACCGCCAGATTCTTCTCAACCACCAGAGAAACGCCGACCAACACCGCAACAAAAACTTGCTATTAACTCTCACGAGCAACCCACCGAACATAAACAAGGTCCTAAGAAAACATTTTAACATATTGGAACAGAGCGTGCGACAATCCCAAATTTTCATTTCTCCTCCTTGTGTTGTATACAGAAGGCCGAAAAATATAAAGGATCATTTAATAAATTCAAAGATAGGTGTGAAACCTCAAATTGGGTGTCACCCTTGAGGAAAAAGCAGATGAAGGGTATGCAAACACATCCAGACAACGACAGTGGCGAAAAGCACCCACTCGGATTTTAAGCACAGCATAAGAGGTGCACTAGACTGTGACTCAGACAACGTCATATACCTCCTGGAATGTGGGGTATGTAACAAGCAATACGTGGGCCAGACAGACACTCCGTTTAGAATTAGATTCAACAACCATCGGGCACATGTACGATCTCTGCCAGGCCTTCCACTTTCAAAACACTGCACATTAAAAGACAACAGCTTTGATGACATCAGGGTTACACTACTAGAAAACAACTTTCGAACAATCAGAGAACGGGAACAACGGGAATCTTATTTTATCTACAAATTTACCACGATAAAATACAGAATAAATGAACACCCAGGCACTCTGTCTGCGTTACGACCGCTAAAAGACGCAAATGCTTCTCTCTAATCAGTCCGGTTTTATTACGACAATAACATTACCCGCTAACAAAGCTTTTGGCCTATGCATCTGACAACATAGAAATGATTTGCCTCATCAAGCACAGCCGGAACGCACAGATAAGTGGTCCCAGATGTCGTACGGTCCCCCCCCCCTTTTTTTTCTTTCTCTTCTTTAAATTTCAACGCATTCTGTTCCTTCACTGACAAGGAGCTGACAGCTAGGTGGTTTCGTTAACTTTTTCATACATGGGCGCATGTCTTCCCAGTGAGCCGCAACTGTGTGGTGACTGTCTCGGATGTCGTACAGTCTCCCCCCTCCCCCCCCTATTCTTTTTTTTCCTTCTTTCATTTTTAACACACATTCTGTTCCTTCACTGACAAGGAGCCAATGCATATAATGAATATCAATGGCGGTGCCTCATTCACCGTCTTTTTCGCTCCTCCCAACGCCACCAGCACGCACTCAAAGCGCTTAAGCCCTCCCCATTAAATTGTCATACACTTCAAAGAGGAACGAGCCGCCAGCGGACTACACGGAAAGGTGAAATACAAGAACGGCGGCTCCCTGCCCACTTGGGAACGAGTGGGTGCGGGGGAGGTATTGTTTACAATGATGACATTGCTCATCTACCTCTGCCCTACTCTGTTGAAATGCCGCCCCTTTCTAATTAGGCCGTGTCGGTCTTGCTTCTTCTCCAAGATTTTCTATATTTTATTTAATGTTTGTCCTCCCGTTTCGCTGTTTCTTTTTTTTCTCTCTCTCTTTTGATCCCTCCCCTCCTGTCTCGACAGGATATAAGAAGACACGAAACATGTGTAAATAGTATTATGCCTTGAAAAAGACGGAGTGCCCGTCGAAACGTCGGCGCATTAAACAGTTGTTATGTGAAAGCGCATCTACTTTCATATTTATAACCTTGCGGCAACCGAAGTCATTCTTCTATATATATATATATATATATATATATATGTGTGTGTGTGTGTGTGTGTGTGTGTGTATGAATGTATGTATGTATGCATGTATGTTCACAAGTACGCGCATTTAAATAACACGTCATCACCCCATAAACAATATCCATGCATTGCCCCTTAGCATAGCTGCTATTTTTAGGCGGTGCATTTCCCGTCCGACTACGTTGACTGGAACTAGTTTTAGGACGTCATACGTTTGAAAAGATAAATATTACAGTGCGCATTTGTACAGAGACACGCTATATTCAGCTTTGCCAACTGTAAACCTTCGACGCAAAGCTAGCACCCAGAATATTTTTGATTTGATTGATATGTGGGGTTTAACGTACCAAAGCCACCATATGATTATGAGAGACGCCGTAGTGGAGGGCTCCGGAAATTTAGACCACCTGGGGTTCTTTAACGTGCACCCAAATCTGAGTACACGGGCCTACAACATTTCCGCCTCCACCGGAAATGCAGCCGCCGCAGCCGGGATTTCAACCCGCGACCTGCGGGTCAGCAGCCGAGTACCTTAGCCACTAGACCACTGTGGCGGGGCAACATTTTTGAGGGGAGGGATGCAGCAGAACCACTAACTTTTAAAATTGGTGGTCGCTGTGAATGCGTGTAAATATTAGTATACCCTAAAAAGTTAAATGACGAAAAAATTTCATGATGTAGGGGGTTCAGGTTCTTTCCCTCTCACCCTCTACTAACTGCCTCCTAGTTCTTCGTGCGTTTGAAACGGTACTTTTTTAATCTCACAGCTTTCTGAGCGCAGCTAACTTCATATATCGGCTCAGTTATTCTGTATATTGTAGATGCCTACCAAACGAATAAAGAGTTAAGACAGAAGAAATCATTATAAGACACCATCTTACTGAATTATTTTCGATCTCTACGAGGGCTCTTATGCAGCTCGAGTTCAATAGATTGGCCGGTCATACTTCAAGGGCTATGGCATATGTGCTGGACATGAATGATGGGCAGGTACGAAGAAGTTTGAATTAAGGAAGCGCGACGGAAGAGCCGAAACGCATAGCAGTTCCTGCACGCGCCGCGTGCAGTACTATTTTAGCACATTCAGTACTATTCGACTGCAGCGCCGCCACTACGGGCAGTGCTGAAGGGATCAGGCGGCGAGGCGCGGTCTCACCACTCATCACTTCTAGTACACTCTAGCCGAGCCGAGCGAGGGCAAATAATATTTTTCTGCATTTTCGGAGCGTTTTTTACATAATGCTTTATGGTATAAGACCTACTCGAATGCTTTCACAGTATTGGTGTTTTGCAATACCAAATGAAGATCGTTTCGTGGCATACATTTCGCCATCCGCTACTGCCCGCAATAAAAGACGCAGATCCCACGTAATTTGGCAGTCAATGCTATGCAAGGTGACTCTGTTGCAATTTTAATTGAGTGATACATTATGAAGTGGCGGTAAATATAAGCAAGGAATGGAATAGTTAACACTGGAACCAGCATTGGCGTTTCACGAACACTTGGCTCTTCTTGCAAAGTGTTTCGAAGACCCCAAGTGAAGGGGGTGATCGTGAGGACACCCAGACGTTGACGATTTGATAGATAAATAGATAGATGGATAGATAGATAGACAGATAGGCAGACAGAAAGACAAACAGACAGAGAGACGGACGGCCAGACGGACGGATAGACAGACGGACGGACGGAGGGACAGACAGATGGATGGACAGACAGACAGCCGGACGGACAGAAGGACGGATGGACGGATAGACGGACAGACAGACGGACGGACAGACGGATGGACAGACTGACAGACGGACGGATGGATGGACGATTGGATAGACGCATGGATAGACGGACGGACGGATGGATGGACAGAAAGACAGATTGACGGACGGATGGACAGACAGACAGATGGCGGACATGCGGATGGACAGGCACACAGATGGACAGACAGACGGACGGATGGACAAACAGACGGCTGGACAGATCAATCGATCAATCGATAGATATATAGATAGATAGATAGATAGATAGATAGATAGATAGATAGATAGATAGATAGGTGCTCAAAGTGGTTGCAGTACGCAGAGAAACTAATTTTAAAAACCATTGACAGTATAATCACCACAGTTATTTTTTAAAGTATGCTTTGTTCTTGAGAGCAAGAAATATCACAGAAGACCCCCATACCTTTACCTCTTAGCCTGCATTCCGTTAGAATTCCAGTGAAAACTAAGAATGATAACATGCCAATGAATAATCTGACACTCGCTGCATATGATACTTAAAACGTTGTTGGAAAGGGAGTCCTACGTTGAAATGAGAGAAAAACTGTGTGAATGAAATTCGAAAGGGTATTTTGATTTTTAGATAAATATTTATCTTTGAAATTTTGCTTAAACAGCGATTTCATTCCCGACGCCGTTCACCCTAATCCGAAAATATAGTTCGGTGGAGTCACTCTCAGAATGCTTTTCTCACACGACAGCCTTCGGATTCAGTCTTCTGTCTGTCCTCTTGATCCTAATTTTTCATTCAGGAAACCGTGCTGGATCCGTTTCATTGTGCCACGAAACGGTCGACTAAGCCACTTCTTTTCAACATGCAGGGTAGTCATTCGTACAGCCTTCATGCGAAAAAATCAAGCGACTACTATTGGTACTGCTACCGAGCCCCCATTGTTTGCTTTCGATTGTCGTAGAGTGTGTTCGTGTCTCGCGCCTCCTGTTACTGCTTTCAGGTGACGTTGAAAGTAACCCTGGCCCCGTTAAAAAAAAAACCCCTGTTCCCGATCTTAACACTATCCTAACCGAATTGCAGAAGTTATCCGCTGGACAATCTCAACTAATGACCGAGATAAAAGGTCTGAAAAGTGAGCTGGTCGAAACCAACAACACAATATCTGAGCTTAACAAAAGGATGAACTCCGTCGAGAACCACTACTAAAACATTGAGGGGAGGGATGCAGCCTGCAGCGACAGGTCGAATCAGTTCAAGCAAACGCTTCCGAGGCGATACGAGCTATCTCTGATATGGAATCGCGTATTGACGACGCTGAAAACCGAGCCCGTAGAAATAACTTAATCTTCTTCAGGATCTCCGACCCTGGTCTATCGGAATCTGCTGCTCCAGTAAAAGAAAAAGTCATTCGGTTCTGCGCAGATCACTTGGACATAACCCTGAACCCGGAGCATATCGAGCGCGCGCATCGTCTCAGCCGCCACTGCAATGGTCGAAACCACCCCATAATAATGATTTTTTTGTTGTTCAAGATAAAAGAAAAAGTGTTGTTCATTGGCCGCAAACTAAAAGGCGCAAACTATAGAATCAGCGAAGATTTTTCTCGCCCTGTGCAAAGCACGCGTCAACATCTTATTGCATTCGCCAGAGCAAATCGGTCCATTTTTCAGTGCGCTACAAAACATTGTTCATAGGTTCAACAAAGTACATCTACAACGAAAGTACAAAATGCGTAAAAGAATCGAAATATCAATCCCCACGGCTGGGTCGAACAACCCGGCGTGCGACGGCGTCGCCTAGCCCCACCACTATTTTCTCAGCAATCTATACTAACATACGAAGCTTCTTACCCAAAAGTGACATCATATTGTCACAGGTAATGGGTATGAGCCATCAACTGTAGGTGGAATTTTTGGAAGTGAAGAAAGAAGAGTGCTTTTGCGTCCTGGTCTGAGGGCAAGCAAGAGGTCGTTTGTCGTTTCGTCGCTGTCTGTTATTACGTTCGCGGCACTGGCGGAGGTGCTGGGTAAATGCACCTCGGCTGCAGATTTTCAGCCGACACACCGAGCTACTTGGAGACAGCTACAGCTCCCACGGCAAGAAGCAGTCGCTGCCTGCGAGGACTATCTCCCGAGTATGGTCCCCTCTCTCAAGACGAGATGGCAACTTCAACTAACAACCAGGCGAGTCAAACCAACGACGCCTATTCCTTTCTCCCGCATGTTTTTCATGCGCCGCAAACACCACGCTCATTTCATGGAGACATTTATGAAGATATTGACGACTGGCTTGACCACTTCAATCGAGTTGCCAACACCAACGAATGGGATGAAGCTCGCAAGCTCCGGAGAGTTTACTTTGCGTTAGAAGACTCTGCCAAAACGTTGTAGGAGAATCACGAGGGTTCCTTCGCGACGTGGCATGAGTTCAGCCGACAGTTTCGTGATGCGTACCGCAGCACTGAAAGGAAAGAGAGAACGGAGCAGGCTATCTCGTCTCGAAACCAACGACCCAACGAAAGAGTTTCGATGTTTGTCGAGGACATGCTTCGACTCTTCAAGCGTGCTGACCCTGCAATGTCCGAGGAAAAGAAGGTGCGGCATTTAATGCGTGCGGTAAAAGAGCAGCTCTTCGCCGGACTCGTGCGCAATACACCGACGACTGTGGCAGAGTTCATAAATGAGGCAACCACACTGGAGCGCACTCTCCAGTATAGGTCGTCACAGTATGAACGCCACGACGTGACCCCTGCTGCATGCTTTATCGGGGCTGACAGCGAGAAACATGCCCTCGCTGAGTTCATAAGAAGCGTCGTGCGGGACGAGCTGCGCCAACTCCAAGCAGCGGGACCCCAACCACCCGTAAGTGCTCTCGCAGACTTAATTCAAAATGAGATCCGACAGGTGGTCACCCCACTCGCGCCAACAAGGCCTGAGGCCCCTGTGCTGACTTATGCGGCGGCTCTGCGATCTCCTGCACCACATGGCCCCGATCCCACCATGGGGAGAATAGATCAGGCTAGCCATCAATTTCAGGGCACCTCTTCGACTCCGCCACCCGCCTCAAGGTTTCCGAGTGCACCAACTTATCGTCCGTCTGGATCGCGGCAGAACGCCACAAAGGCCAGCGTGTGGCGTACGTCCGATAACCGTCCACTCTGCTACCACTGTGGCGAAGCGGGTGACGTCTACCGTAACTGCCAGTACCGCCAACTTGGTCTCCGTGGCTTTCACCTTGATGCTCGGTGCCCGCGTTACGGTGAGCGTCCCCGCGACATCGGAGCGTACCTTACGGGCCAGCAAGCTCCTCGCCTTGGTCAACGCCCCCAATCACGATCACCATCACCTCGCCGCCCCACGTCACCTAGCATTCCCTCGTCATCTTATGCTCCTTTCAGAGGCCGGTCACCGAGTCCCCACAGGGGAAACTAGAAACCGCGGCTCCCGGGGGTGAAGCCGCGTCCACGCGAACTGTCAAAGAGCCTCCTTCGACGCAAAGACCCGACGAAGATCGTTCTGACTTTCCAGTCGTTTCCGAAAGTCATAAGACCGTTTCCGCCGACATCGCCGTACACGTCGATAATCACGTCGTCACTGCCCTCGTCGACACCGGCGCCGATTATTCGGTTATGAGCAGCGCCCTAGCATCCCAACTGAGGAAGGTAACTACCCCTTGGCAAGGACCGCCATTGCGCATGGCAGGGGGCCACCTCGTCACGCCAACTGGAATGTGCACAGCCCGTGTTCGAGTCCGTGCTTCGACGTTCACAGGGTCTTTCCTCGTATTACCTGTGTGCTCCCGTCCACTCATTCTGGGGCTGAACTTTCTTCGCGAACACGGCGCAATTATTGTCCTACGAGACTTGCAGGTGTCGTTCGAGGACCCGTTTCATCCTGAATAGGAAAACGCCCGATCATCGAAGGCTTCCCTACGTGTATCCTCCGAATCTGTTACTCTGCCTCCCCGCAGCAGCCTTTTTATCAACGTTTAATGTGACCAAGACGTCCCCGATGCTGTAATTGCAGAAGGAAATTTGTCTCTACTTTTTGCACAACAAATCTGCGTTGCCCGAGGTATTGTTCAGCCCAGTAGAAAGCAGGCTTGCCTATTAGTCACGAATTTCAGCGAGGAGTATCGCCATCGTACCAAACACACTGCGATCGCATACCTTGAGGATATTGCCGACGTCCCTGGTCCCTCAACATTATCTGCTCTTTCGTCGTGCGACGATTCCGCCATTACATTTGCAAGCACTCTCGACGTATACCAGGGTCTACCGTCTGCACAACGAGAACGTCTTTTGAAGCTACTCGGCTCATTTCGGGACTGCTTCGCTACGACTTCGAAAGTTAACCAAACACCGCTTTCCAAGCATTGTATTATCACCGAGCCTACCGAGACACCCATTCGACAACATATCTACAGAGTCTCGCAAAAAGAACAAGAGTTTATACGCCAACAGGTCCACCAGAAGCTCAAGGACGATGTCATCCAGCCATCGACCAGTCCCTGGGCGTCCCCTGTTGTGTTAGTAAAGAAAAAAAGATGGTACTCTGCGATTTTGCGTCGACTACCGAAAGTTGAATAAGATCACGAAGAAAGACGTGTATCCTTTACCACGAATAGACGACTCGCTGGACCGCATTCGCAATGCTCGTTACTTTTCTTCCATGGATCTACGCAGCGGCTATTAGCAAATATCTGTTGATGAGCGTGACCGCGAAAAGACCGCCTTCATTACTCCTGACGGACTCTACGAGTTCAAGGTCCTTCCCTTCGGCATATGCTCGGCACCAGCTACTTTTCAAAGAATGATGGACATGGTTCTTTCTGGGCTAAAATGGCAATCGTGTCTTGTCTACCTCGACGATGTGGTCGTCTTCTCGGACACGTTTGAGCAGCACGTCCAGCGCTTACAGGCAGTTCTTCAGGTGATTCAAACAGCTGGGCTTTCTCTCAAACCTGAGAAATGCCACTTTGCATTCGAGGAACTGAAATTTCTTGGTCACGTCGTCAGCCACGCCGGTATACACCCAGACCCTGAGAAAACGAAAGCTGTTGCCGCATTTCCTGTCCCAACGAACAAGCGCGACCTCCACCAATTTCTGGGACTCTGCGCATATTACAGACGCTCCGTCAAAGGCTTTTCTAAAACCGCTGAACCGCTAAATGAACTTACTGCCACAGCTCGAACACTGCAGAAGACGCTGCCACAATTCGCGTTCGTAAAAGCCGCCAAGCAAGTAGCAAGAAAGCCGCACCATGGAACGCCGTCCTACACGCGCCACGATGCTACGCCACGGGACCGGCACGAGAATCGAGAGGCAGAAGAAGAGACCGACGAAGTTGGAGTCAGCGAGCAAGAGGCATTCTTGGCTGACCATCCTTAGCTTTGAGTTTACGGGCACAAGTTCGCCCCAAATAAAGAGTTTATATAGTACCTGGTGCTATATTCATTCGTAACAATCTGGTGGACGTGCTGGGTATGATTCCAAGCCCACCACAGGCAAGGGAGAGAAGCCCAGATCCCACAAGATTGGAGCCAGCAGAATCGACACCTGTGCACCAACGCACGAGTCGCCGACTACGTGGTGAGCAGCCCGAGTTTGGCCCCCTTATTGACCCATCAAGACCTGTCGAGACCTCAAGCACAAGCGTCACTGCGATGGCCACCCAGTCGATGCCATCTCCATCTCAGCTCATTGTGGATTCGCCACGTACACCAGAGGTCTTCCACGGTGAGACCTTTGAAGATGCCGAGGACTGGCTTGAAGGCTTCGAGCGCGTTGCACGATTGAATGGTTGGGATGAAGCCCGAAAACTTCGTTACGTTTACGTCGCGCTGCAAGATTCGGCACGTACGTGGTTTGAGAACCACGAAGCGTCTTTGCTGTCGTGGGACGACTTTCGACGAGAGCTCATCGCAACCTATCCGAACACGGACCGCAAAGAGAAGGCAGAGGCTGCTCGTCAGACAAGGAACCAACGGAATAACGAGAGCGTGGCCATGTACATAGAAGACATGTCGCGGCTCTTCCGCCGAGCCGACCAAAACATGGCCGAAGAGAAGAAGTTGCGGCACCTAATGCGCGGAGTCAAAGAAGAGATTTTTGCAGGCCTGGTGCGTAATCCACCACGAACTGTGGTGGAGTTCCGGTCCGAGGCAACGACCATGGAAAGGACACTACAACAACGTGCGCGACTGTACAACAGAGACTTCAGCGTCTCTTCAGTCAAGGCGGAATCAACAACCCTCTCCACCAACGTTGACGTCCTCCGGGAAATGGTGAGGGCTATTGTTAAGGAGGAGCTCCAGAAACTGCAACTCCCCCAAAGTCCTCCAGCGATGCCCTCAATCGCGGACGTTGTACGTGAAGAAGTGCGGCAAGCAATTATTCAACCGCAGCCTCAGGTGCCACACCACACGCAACCGGAACCTCAGCCGCAGCTGTCATACGCGCAAGTCGTACGGCAAGACATGAGACGCCCGAGCTTTGCACAAGCTCCCGTTATGCCACCGACCTTTCCTCGCAGTACGCCACCGCCGATGCCAGAAGCGAGACCCCGCAAAAGTGATGTATGGCGCACGGCAGACCGGTGGCCCCTCTGCTACCACTGTGGGGAGGCAGGTCATCTTTATCGGACATGCCACTACCGTCGGGTCGGGCTACGTGGCTTCCCAGTGAATGCACCCTGCCCTCGTAACGGTGAGCGCCCTTACAAAATAGAAGAATATTTATCTTCGCGCTATGCATATCCAAACACCCAGCGACATGAATCGCGGTCGATTGCACCAATGCGCAATAGGTCGACGAGTCCACACCCATCATCTACTTTCCCGAGGCGTCGTTCACCAAGTCCTCGACGGGAAAACTAGCACCAGCGACCTGTGGAGGCAGGGCCGCTGATTTTTCGGAAAACTGAAAACCCTCCATCACTAACAGGATCAGACGACGACACTGACACAATGACGGACAAGCGCAGTAATGGTGACGTGACATCCGAACTACAAGTCAGAATCAACGACGTCGAAACCATAGCGTTAATAGACACAGGTGCAGACTACTCAGTTATAAGTAGCATTCTCGCAAAGAAGCTGAAGAAAGTGCTCACTCATTGGACCGGACCGCAGATACGCACCGCCGGAGGGCATTTAGTCAGCCCCATAGGAATGTGCACAGCGAGAGTGGGAATAAGAGGCCATGTGTACGTCTGCAGTTTTATTGTTCTCCCCGAGTGTTCCCGTGAGGCAATTCTGGGCATGGACTTCCTGCAAGCGAACAGTGCCATCATCGACTTGCAGAAATCCCAAGTTTCTTTCTCTACAGAGAACGCTGTTGCCGTGTGTCATGCGGAGCAACCAATTGTTTCGTCTCTTCGTATTGTGGATGAAGGTGTGACAGTGCCGCCACGTAGCAGCGTGACAGTTTCTGTGAAAAGCGACGTTTTTCATGAATATGCCGGACTAGCTGATGGAAATATCGAACTGCTGCTCACAAAGGGAATACGCGTGGCGAGAGGTCTGGTGAACCTACGGAACGGATATACTGATGTGCTATTGACCAACTTTACCAACAAGGTACAGCATGTGGCGAAGGGAGCAGCCATAGCATCACTTCATGACTACGTACAAGTCTCAGATGTTTGCGCCATAGGAAAAGTACCTACAACGTCCTCAACAGTGGACAGTGTCCTCGAGAAAATAGATATTGACCGAGAGCTTTCATCTCTGCAGAAAGACCAGATTGTGGAGTTGATCAAGGAATTCGCAGAGTGTTTTTCCTCTTCATCGAAGGTCGGACGTACACCTGTAGCAAAGCACCGCATTGTAATCGAAGGGCATGTTAGACCAGTATGTCAGCATCCATACCGAGTAGCCCCGAAAGAAAGGGAGGTGATAAAGAAGCAAGTACAGGAGATGCTCGACGACGATGTCATACAGCCCTCGAAAAGCCCATGGGCATCGCCGGTAGTACTGGTGAAGAAGAAGGACAACACCATGCGGTTCTGTGTTGATTACAGAAAACTCAACCTCGTCACGAAGCGAGACGTGTACCCACTCCCACGAGTCGACGATGCGTTGGATAAACTGCGCAATGCACACTTTTTTCATCATTGGATCTAAAGAGCGGGTACTGGCAAATAGAAGTCGACGAACGAGATCGGGAAAAGACGGCGTTTGTGACACCCGACGGACTCTACGAGTTCAAAGTACTCCCATTTGGTTTGTGTTCTGCTCCCGCTACCTTCCAGAGGATGATGGACACTGTGCTCTCCGGCCTCAAATGGCAGTCATGTCTTGTCTATCTTGATGACGTAGTAATTTTTTCCACTACGTTCGAGCAGCACGTACAGAGATTGAGAACGGTACTGGACGCCATTCGTATGGCTGCACTTACGATCAAACCCAAAAAGTGCCACTTTGGATTCCGGGAACTTCGGTTCCTCGGGCACATTGTCAGTTCTCACGGTGTCCAGCCAGATCCGGATAAAATCACTGCGGTGGAAAATTTTCCAAGGCCAAGAGACAAAAAAGCTATGCGACGTTTCCTGGGGCTTTGTGCCTACTATAGGCGCTTCGTTGAAAACTTCTCCAAGATTGCGGAACCACTGACACGGCTTACGAAGGAAGGTGTACCATTTATCTGGCATCAAGAGGAAGAAGACGCCTTCTCTGAGTTACGACGGCGTTTGCAGTCACCTCCCATACTCGCTCATTTTGACGAAGATGCCAAAACAGACATTCATATGGACGCCAGCAACGTTGGCCTCGGTGCTATTCTTGTTCAATGGCAGAACGGGGAAGAAAAAGTTATTACTTATGCAAGCCGCACTCAGTCAAAAGCTGAGTATAATTATTCAGCTACGTAAAAGGAATGTCTCGCAGGTATATGGGCCATCAGTAAGTTCCGTCCATATTTATACGGTAGACCATTCCGAGACATCAGTGACCATCATTCATTGTGCTGGCTTGCGAACCTCAAGGATCCTTCCGGAAGACTTGCTAGATGGAGCCTGCGTCTACAAGAATATGACATCACCGTAGTCTACAAGTCTGGTCACAAGCACAATGACGCGGACTGCTTGTCGCGAGCACCAGTCCAGACCTCGTCTCCTGAGCATGAACAAGACTCCACGTTTCTTGGAGCTGTGAATGTATTGGAGATGGCTCATGATCAGCGAATGGACCCAGAATTACTTCTGCTCATTCAATACTTAGAGGGGCAGCAAGTCGAAGTACCGCGAGTTTTCGTCCGTGGACTACGTTCCTACGTCCTCCGCAACAACGTTCTCTACAAGAGAAACTTTCAACACACCGGTGAAATGTTCCTACTGCTGATACCATCATCACTGCGAGCGGAAATTTTAGAAGCGTGTCATGATGACCCATCGGCAGGTCACTTGGGCATTAGTAGGACTTTGGCAAGAATCCGCCAGAGATATTACTGGCCAAAATTGATGGATTCAGTACAGCATTACGTAAGATCATGTCGAGAATGCCAAAGACGCAAAGTACCACCCCTAAAACCAGCAGGTCTTTTGAAACCGATAGAGCCACCGAAAATTCCGTTTGAGCAGGTCGGAGTGGATTTGCTAGGACCATTTCCTATGACATCGTTTGGGAAGCGCTGGATAGTTGTAGCAACCGACTACATGACCCGGTATGCCGAGACGTCATCTCTCACAAAAGGAACGGCAAATGAAGTGGCTCAGTTTTTTGTGACCCAGATAGTGCTGCGACATGGCGCACCTAAAGTCCTTATAACTGACAAAGGAACTGCGTTCACTGCCAGGCTAGTACAGTCTGTCATGAAGCTAACGCACACCGACCACAGAAGAACTACTGCATACCATCCGCAAACTAACGGGTTAACTGAAAGGCTGAACAGGACGCTTGCTGACATGATCGCGATGTATGTGGACGTCGAGCATCGGACTTGGGACACCATATTACCGTATGCTACATTTGCATACAATACCGCAGTACAAGAGACAACCCACTTTACGCCATTTCAACTTGTTTATGGTCGGACAGTAATAACGACATTAGATGCGATGCTGCCTGTCAACAGCACGAATGAAGAGGACCCTGACATAAGCGAATATGTAGAACGGGCAGAAGAGGCGCGACAACTAGCACGGAACCGCATCATTCAACAGCAGGACGTCGACGCGCACCGTTACAATCTAAGACGAAGGGATGTTCAGTACTCTCCTGGAGACCAAGTGTGGGTCTGGACGCCTGTACGTGCACGTGGCCTATCGGAAAAGCTTATGCGCCGCTATTTTGGCCCTTACAGGGTTCTTTGTCAGCTAGGCCCATTAAACTACGAAGTTATCCCTGAAGGTCAAGTATGCACAACGCGACGCCGGAATCTCCCGGAAGTTGTACATGTAGTGCGGATGAAACCGTACTACGACAGGAACTCAACAAGTGAACTGACTCACATCGTCTAACACAAGGACAAGTCCTATTGTTTAGAAACTTTCAGCCGGCTCTACGCATCGGGGCGATGCGTGCTAGGAGGGGGACTAATGCCACAGCTCGAACATCGCAGAAGACGCTGCCACAATTCGCGTTCGTAAAAGTCGCCAAGCAAGTAGCAAGAAAGCCGCGCCATGGAACGCCGTCCTACACGCGCCACGATGCTACGCCACGGGACCGGCACGAGACTCGAGAGGCAGAAGAAGAGACTGACGAAGTTGGAGTCAGCGAGCAAGAGGCATTCTTGGCTGACCATCCTTAGCTTTGAGTTTACGGGCACAAGTTCGCCCCAAATAAAGAGTTTGTATAGTACCAGGTGCTATATTCATTCGTAACATTACGAAAGATGGCGTACCGTTTCTTTGGGGTCATGATCAGCATCACGCCTTTGACGCGCTACGAAACCATCTCCAAGCCCCACCTGTACTCGGTCACTTTGACGATAACGCTGCCACGAGCTACACACGGATGCCAGCAACGTCGGACTTGGAGCTGTACTGGTTCAATGGCAAAATGGCGTAGAGCGCGTGATTGCCTATGCAAGTCGAACACTATCATCTCCAGAGAAAAACTACTCTGCAACAGAAAAAGAATGCTTAGCCGCCGTTTGGGCTATAACAAAGTTTCGCCCTTATTTATACGGTCGACCATTCAGGGTAGTTAGCGACCACCATTCTTTATGCTGGCTCGCCATCCTCAAAGACCCTTCCAGTCGTCTAGCACGCTGGAGCCTTCGGCTGCAAGAATTTGACGTTACACTCATTCACAAGTCACGACGCAAACACACTGATGCTGACTGTCTCTCGCGTGCACCAATTGGAAGTACGAACGCGGACGTTGAAGAAGACGATACATTCCTTTCCTCTGTGTCAGCAACCGACTTGGCTCAACAACAACGCGACGACATGGAGCTAAGCCCTCTGATTGACTACCTCGAAGGTCGAAAACGCAGCCTTCGTCGAAACTTCGCTCGTTCGCTGGCCTCGTTCTGCATCATGAATGGAGTCCTCTATAAGAAAAATTTCGACCATACACAGGCTACTTACCTACAGGTTGCGCCGACCTCGCTTCGGGACGATATTTTACATGCTTGTCACGACGAACTATCATCCAAACACCTTGGCTACACGCGCACATTGGAAAGAATTCGCCACTCATACTACTGGCCCCGCCTCGCGAAGACAGTCAAGCAGTACGTCCGCACATGCCGCGACTGCCAACGCCGTAAGACTCCACCTGTCTGACCAGCAGGACTACTACAGCCTATCGCCACACCGAAGACACCATTCCATCAAATTGGCATTGACTTGTTAGGCTCATTTCCCACCTCTTCATCTGGAAACCGGTGGATTGTGGTTGCCACCAATTATTTAACGCGTTACAGCGAAACAAAGGCCCTGCCCAAAGCTACCGCAGCTGAAATCGCACAGTTTTTGTCACCAGCATCGTACTTCGTCACGGAGCGCCAGCTGTGATAATTACTGATTGTGGTACAGCTTTCACCGCAGAGATGCTTCAAGAAGTGCTGAGACTAAGTGGTACAGAACATCGGAAAACGACGGGTTATCACCCCCAAACAAATGGACTCACTGAACGGTTGAAGAAGACCATTGCAGATATGCTGTCAATGTATGTGGCCGTTGATCACAAGAACTGGGATGATATACTCCCTTACGTAACTTTTGCTTACAAGACAGCAGTCCAAGAGAGTACAGGTTTCACCCCATTTCGCTTACTTCATGGTCGAGAGGTCACTACAATGCTCCTTCCCAACAACTTGAGCATGTTCAACACGGACGCTGCATTGTTCGCTCAATGCGCCGAGTAGGCCCGTCAACTCGCCCGATGCTGTATTCAGGCTCGCCAAACTGGCGACGCACACCGCTACAACCTTACACACCGCGAGGTTACCTTCCAACCAGGCGATGAAGTTTGGGTGTGGACTCCCATCCGACAGCGTGGTCACTCTGAGAAGTTGCTTCGGCGCTACTTCGGCCCTTACAAAGTTCTGCACCGACTCAGTGACGTTACGTATGAAGTTCTTCCTGAGGGCGCCTCAAGACGTTCCCGTCGGTTTCCACAAAGTGATGTGGGCACGTGTCAAGACTCAAGCCATATTTCTCGCGTCATCTATCGAACGAGGACTAACTTACCATGTAATGACTTTTTTTGTCTCTTTGGTTTTTTTATTGTCTTGTGTACTTACTCCTTTCTTTATTGAGTACTTCTATGATGCCAGCCCATTTTTTCCCTTACGATGGAGTTGTTGGGTTTCATGGTAGCATCTTTTCTTTCTCAATTTTTTTCTCAACGCTCATTACCAGCATCGAGGCGATGCTTTTCGAGGAGAGGGAGTAATGCCACAGGTAATGGGTATGGGCCATCAACTGTAGGTGGAATCCCTTGGAAGTGAAGAAAGAAGAGGGCTTTTGCGTCCTGGTCTGAGGGCAAGAAAGAGGTCGTTTGTCGTTTCGTCGCTGTCTGTTATTACGTTCGCGGCAATATCTAGCGTTGTGCTTTCATCCGGGTGTAGGTAATTATTACTTACCAAAACATGGCTAACAGATGGTATTTCCTATGCGGAGGTCCTTGATGATCTACCCGGCTTTAATGTCTTCCACAACGACCGTCAGCATTGCCGGGGTGGCGGAGTACTCATCGCTGTTAAGGATACGTTGCCCTGTTCGGTTGTTGCTAACCCAAGTGACCTTGAAACGTTATGGCTGCTCTTTCGTTCAACTCCGCAAGTTATCTTACTCGGTGTGTGCTACGGTCCCCTTCGAGCAAACAGCGAATTTACTGATAAACTGAACTGTGTGCTAGACACGTCACTAACAAAAAATACGCAAACGCGCAAGTTTCGCTATTCCGAGACTTCAATTCGCCTCGTATTAAATGGAACGACAATCCACCGTCGTCACTAGGCCAAGGCGAAAACAGTTTTCTTGATGTTTGCTTCAATTATATCTTGACTCAGCTTCCGTCGGAAAATACGCTCGTCACACAGGACTCAGCCACCATTCTAGATCTCATTTTAACTAACAATCTTTCCAGTTTATCTTCAATGACTTTGCTGAAAGAAATTAGTGACCATAAAGAGATTCATGCCACTTTTGCTTTTGCCTTTCCGGAACGAGAATCATGGGGTAAAACAATACGCTTGTATGACAAAGGTGACTTTGACGCGATCAACAACGAACTTATCTCCTTCTATCCTATCTACTGTTCAGAATTCCACAACCGGACACTTCAAGATAATCCGTCGATATTTCATAGCAAACTTACTGAACTTGCTTCTAAAAATATTCCTGTTACAACTGTCCGGCCAGTCATCACAAACCATGGTTCACAAAAAGTTAGGAACCCTGAAAAACAAGAAAAAAAGGCTATTTCGCTTCGCAAAGCAACACAATTCCCCTGTAACGTGGAGCAAATATTATGAGGCAGGGAAAGACTACCTCTTAGCTGTTAGTCGCGAAAAATGTTTCTTCTTTCATGATACCCTACCCAGTGCATTAGATAACAGTCCCCGAAAATTCTGGCGAATCTTGCAACCCAAGGTACATGAAACTGTCATACTCACAGATCCAAATGACATAATGATCACTGACCAAGAGGGTGCCAATGCGTTTAACGCCGCGTTTTTATCTGTCTTTACTACTAAACCTGCCCATCCTTGTCCGTCACCACCTGCACGTTTGCACTCTGTCATGCCACCCATAGAATTCGCCGAAAATGGTATAATGCTAATAATTAAAAACTAAAGTTATCATCAGCACTCGGAGCAGACGGTCTCAATTCTAACCTGTTAAAAAATACAAAACATGTGTGCGCATCTTACTTGAAACTAATATTCACCGAGTCTTTATCATCCTCCAGTATTACCACCGATTGGAACAGTGTACAGGTCGTTCCGATTTACAAATCAGGAAATAAAAATTCGCCTCTTAACTACCGTCCAATATCTCTTACAAGTTACCCTGCAAGATAATGGGAAATGTAATCTACACAAAAATAATGCACTTCCTAGACACTGCAAACTTCTTTCACCCTGCCCAACATGGCTTTCGCAAAGGCGTATCATGTGAGACGCAACTTGCAATCTACACCCATGACTTTAACATTAACCTTGACAGAAACACCCAGGTTGACGCTACGTTCTCGATTATGCCAAATCATTTGACAAGTTACCTCATTAACGGCTATTACTAAAACTATCTCGTTTAAACTTGCCCCTGACCATTCTAAACTGGATTGCTGAATTTCTCACTAACCGTCATCAGTTAGTCCATGTCAATATTCATACATCCGCACCTCTCCCGTTACGTCTGGCGCCCCGCAAGAAAGTGTCCTGGGTCCCCTACTCTTCCTTATTTACATTAATGACCTTCCCCTCCATGTCTCTTCTCATATCCGTCTGTTTGCCGACGACTGTGCCTTATATCGCGCAATAATAACGACTCTGACCACAGGATTCTGCAAGACGACCTTAACAAAGTGCAACGCTGGTGTAACGACTGGCTAATGGCCCTTAACCCCAATAAATATAAAGTAATTTGTTTCAACCGCTGCCATCAGCCCTCCTATATGCCCTATAACATCAGCGATACTCCCTTAGAAAAAGTAGACTCATTTAAGTACTTTGGTGTCCACATTTCATATGATTTAGATTGGTCTGTTCATGTGTCGCATATTACTGCTTTAGCTAACCGAACCTTGGGATACTTAAAACGCCATTTACGTCATGCACCCCCTCACGTCAAACTACTAGCATTTAAAACACTTGTACGTCCGAAACTTGAATACGCAAGCCCGATATGGTTCCCACATCAAGCATATCTCATCAATTCACTCGAAACAGTCCAAAATCGCGCGGCAAGATTCATTCATTCATCGTACTCATATCACACAAGCGTGTCACTAATGAAGGCACGATCTGGCTTAGATTTATTGTCATCCCGGTGCCGCATTGATTCACTAATCCTTTTTCACAAGTTCTATTACAGCTCGCTTCTTCAGACACCATACATCTTGGCCCCACTCCCACGCCTCTCCCTTCGTACTGGGCATCACTTACAAGTAACCCATCCACGCATCCGCACCACTACCTTTTCGGCCTCCGTTTTTTGCCGTTCATCGACTGAGTGAAACGGCCTGCCCCGTTCTATCACTGATATCACCTGCCCATCATCATTTGCTGAGAAGCTTAAGCACTGATTTACTCTTATGTTTATATGGGGCTACTAATTATACACATATCTGCTTGATGTACATAATTACAAATGTATATATATTGTATACCTATAATTTTTGTATGTATATTTGTGTATTATCCTTATGTATATAGGTCGCCCAATTGTACCCACGCCCCTTATTTAATACCCCCAAAGAGAAGGCCCTTAAGGAAATAAAAAGTGAAGTGAAGTTAGTGCGGGGCACAAGACGCATTTTCATTGTTCGACCGACAACTACTTTGACACAGCGGCACAATACACGTCCTTTCTTTGCATTGCCGCTTAGCTTTTAACATCTCAGGGTGTTGCAGAGTACATATGGCACCGTCGAACTTCACAGTAAATGAGATTGCAGCTTTCACACACTGACTTTAGACGTGGCGAGGCACCGGCAGCAACAGGACGATAGCAGTTTCGCGCGTTCGTGTACCCTCTCTACATGCAGCGCCGCTTGTTGCATCTGAGTGCAGTCATCACATGCGCCACCAGCCTCTCTCGTACGGAATGCGCGCGCTCAGCACACAAGGCAGTATATTTCTAGACACTGTAGTTATTGGACGGTAGTTGTTTATGTCAGCTTTGTCCCCTTTTTCCCTTGTAGCTACGGATGAATGAATGGATGTGGCTCTACCCTTTAAATCGGGCGGTGGCTAATGCCCCCTAGCCATGATATTTAGGTAAATAACCACTAGATTTATCTTTTTTCCTTTAAATAGTGAAGCTGAGAACTGCTACTTTGAACGTAAGGATTTAATTTTCACTCGAGCACTGACTTTAGCCACCAATAAGATAACCTTCTTCTAGTTTGGTCTATCCGCTTAAAGTCTAATTTGCCCTCCCTGTCCCTAAACCCCAGTGGTTTGAAAAACTCTGTGCCATCATCCTGAACTTTAGGAAGAAGCCCTTTAACGAAAATTATCAAGTGTTCGGCAGTTTACTCCTCCTATCCACATGCACTGCATACCGTGTCTACCCCTTCATATTTGGCCCGATATGTCTTGGTTCGCAATACTCCCGTCCTGGTCTCAAACAGTAGAGATGTACCCCGAGTATTATCATAGATTATTTCCTTGGCAATTTTCTGCTTAAAACTTCAAAATATTTGCTGTGCGGACTTCTTAATCATGCCAACTCTTCACGTGTCAGTCTCCGTTTCCTTCACTTTCTTCTTAACCAATAGTTCTTTTTGGTTTGGCCACCTGCTGTTTTATAAGTATTTACCAGCCAGTTTTCTAGTTTGCTTCCTCCATTTTGTATGGAAATTCTTCATGTACAAGTAGCTGAAAACCTCTCTAGTCCAACGCTCCTCGCCTATTTCTCTCAAGTACTTCTCAATTTTTATCTTGCTGCTAGCTTCCCTGCCCTCAAATGATGTTCATCCCATATCACCTTTTACTCCGAGATTTGGTGTATTCCCGTGAGCTCCTAAAGCAAGCCTACCTATTCCACGTTGCTTAATTTCTAGCCTTGCTTGAACTTCTGATCTCATGCACAAGACCACATTACCGAACGTAAGCCCAGAAACCATGACCACTTTCTATATTCCTCTCACAACATTACACCTTTTGTAATTCAGCAGTGCCCAATTTTTCACCACTGCTGCATTTCTGTTACGTTTAGTGGTCACGTATATTTCGTGTTCCCTTAGTTACCCGCTTCCACAGCCTATTCATACGCCCATATATATGTATTTAACTGTTATCTATAGCGTTACTTTCTGTATCCTAAGCTCACAACCTTCATTATCATTAAAATCGTGACTGCTAATTGTTCTTTACTGAATCCGAAACCTACATCCTCATTACCGCAGGTGTCCATCAATCTCTGCAAATCTTCTTTGTTGTCGGCCATTAGCACCATATCGCCTGATCATTGAGTTTTCCTTGTTTGACGAAAGAGATGTTGAAGCCAGGTCTACTTCCTTCTAATTTGGTCTCAAATCCTTGTAGGTAGGTCATGAATAACAAGGGCGACAAAGAACGCCCTTCCGTAGCCCCCGTATCACCTCTGTGAGCCTGGATACCTGTTTTGCCCACTTTATAACTACCTTGTTACTTTTTTTAGATTTTCTTTTAAAGATTTTTGACTCCATCTTTCACACCTAGTGCGTCCAGTATTCCCCACAAGTCCTCTTGAACAACGCTATCGTACGCTCCCTTGATATCCAAAAATGCTAGCCACAGGGACCTTAGCTCCTTCTCTGCTGTTTCGATGCACTGCATCAGTGAGAAAAGATTGTCTTCCAACCTCGTGTGCTTCCGAAGCCCATTCTGCAGTTCTCCCTGCACCCCTCATCCTCTATCCATGCCTGCAGTCTTTCCTTTATAATCTGCATCGCCAACCTGTAGACCACTGATGTCACTGTTACAGGACGGTAGTTGCATATGTCAGCTTTGTCCCCCTTTCCTTTATAGATCGTGCTCATCCTGCTAAGCTTCCATCCATCGGGGACCTCACCATCGATTATTGTTCTGCCTGCTGCCTCTCTCAAAGTCTGTTTAGACTTCGAACCCAATGTCTTTATCAGCATAATTGGAATGCCATCTGGGTCTGTTGATGTACTACTTGGAACACTTTTCTCAGCCTTTTCCCTGATGGCGACTTTCGATGTTGACTTGTGCGCCGCCCCGTGGCGAAATGAAATGTCAGCACGCCTTCTTTCTAGGCGCGGCCCTGAGTTTACAAAGGCGAGTGGATAGACCCCCCCCACAGTGCACTGCGCCAGGCGCTCTTACTTGACGATAGTTATAGCGCGAGAACAAAACCACGACACAGAGACAATGACACGAAGGACACGAGCACTATCTCTGTGTCGTCGTTTTGTTCACGTGCTATAACTATCGTCATGTCATACCAACTAACCCAAGCTGCCACACTTCTAAGCTCTTACTAGGGTCTTACAATCGATAGGAGGTTAGCGAGGCAGGTCGTGCAAGGTCGAACAGGTTCGTTGGTGCAGAAGCAGCGCGCAACAAGAGATATGTTTTCCTTTATTTCATTGTGTTTGTGAACACCATTATTATTTTTTCTCTCCAAATCAATAACTTGTGTTGCGAGTACCGGTACTGTAGGTGTGGAACACGGGCAACGTTGCAGTGACTTTGACCACGTAAACGGGGTAGGCGGCTGTTTTGAAGAAGCTTGGGGTGCCAGGTAAGTTGTTAATAGTTGTTAAACAGCTAGAGCCGAACACGAATGGGACCTAGTGAGAGTCCACTGGTGAAATTGAACACGTGTGTGCGGGCTAGGCGGCAGCTGCAAACATTTGTTGAGGTAGGAGAGTTAGCGGAGGTGGCTGGATAACGGGATCAGGGTTCAGCTTAGGGCTGTCGGGCGCTTTGTCCGATGATCGGGCGGGCGATGGCTAAGGAGGCTAGGAAAACGACGGGCGAGAGTGAGCTGGTGCAGTGCGAAGAATGCAAGCGCTGGTGCTATTTGGACGAGACAGAATTGTCGAGTTTGGCTGACGCGCAGAACGCGAGCTTCGTGTGCAGGCTGTGCGAGGCACTGAAGGCGGCCGTGCAGCGCATGGAGTCTAGCATCAAGGGGCTTCAGGGGGAGCGTAAGGCGGAACGGGAGCAGAGGATATAACTACAAAAACAGCTCGGAGCTTCGCGTGAGCGGCAGGAGGCTACAGCCAGCCTATTGGAGCAAATGTATGGTGATCTTCGAAAAGAAAGGGACGGGCGGACAGAGCTCGAGCAGCGGGTAAAGGAGCTCATGGCGCTTTGCCCCGGCCCCAAGCGATGTGAGACGGAAGGCGTGGGTAGCGGGGAAGGTGGAAGCGGGAAGGAAGAGGCGAGAAGGGAGGTCAGGGGCCCGCAATGTCTGTCCACAGCACGGAGGCTCCGAGAAACATAAAGCTCAGTGGCGCGGCATTTTTCGAGCAGGGCAGAAACACAGGGCAGACGGCAGAGAGAGAAACAGGTGAAGCAAACAGGAGCGCCATTACAAACAGGAAGCCAGCGATTGGAGCGTAGAAGGGTCCTAGTGGTAGGGGACTCTAACGTGGCCAGGGTTAAGAATGGCGTCCTCAAGACAGTGAAGGAAGATGGCAGAGTCAAGGTGGAGGCACAGTCAGGGCAGTGCATGGCGAATGCACTGGCCAAAGCTCAAGAGGTTGTAGAGAACAGCATAGAGGGCGAAAATATCATTATTCACGCTGGGCTTAATGATGTGCTGAAGGGCAAGGATCAAAACCCTCAGAGACAGAGGATGGGATGCGTGAGCTCCGAGAAGCCTCTGGGAGTGTGCAAGTGACCATATGCACAGTCCCACAGGTCTTGGGGCCGTCTCGTGGGATTGAAAGGAGGGTAGTGGAGGCCAAAAGTGTGATCAAGGGTATGAGCCGGCAACTCAGATAAAGCGTAATGGAAGTTGACCAAGACGTGTACGAGCCCGGCGCTCCCCTTTTGCAAAGGATGGCATTCACTACTGTGGTGCGAGGGGCAGGAGGGTCGGTAATAGAATGGGTCGTCAAGGCACAGCTTTTTAGGGGGACCCAGAGCCCTGAGGCCCACAGTGTAGCAAAAAGGGGTTCTAAAGGGGCACAAATTTTCAAGCCACATGGAGTCTGTGGGAGAAGAAATCGACGTAAGCACAAGGGCCGAGCTAAGTCAGACGTAGGCTATATTAACATGCAGGTTGGCAGAAATAGGTTAAAGTGGGAAGAGATAGAAGAGCAGTTGAGGCAGGAGAAGCTGATGGTATAAGGGGTTGTGGAGACACATCTTCGGGACATGGAGCAACCACCTTCCAATACGGACTATGTATGGGAATATTGAAATAGAGCAAAAGTAGCACACTGGGGGGTGGAATTCGTGCATTCATACATAAGAGCATGGGTTGGCAAAGAGTCAAATAGGGATGCATCGAACATTTATGGTTAAGAGGGAAAGTAGCTAGGTAGATGGCACTCCTTCGTTTGGTGTACTTGTGGACGGGAGGAAAAGCCAGAGAGGAAAACCAGGCAACGGTGGAGTGGATATCAAAGGACATTGAGGAATTAGGAAGAGAGTGCGAGATAATTATACTAGAAGATATGAATGCGCACATAGAAGATATAGATGGGTATGCTGACTCAACAGGCCAAATGATCATGAATATATGTGGAAGGCAAGATTTGATCATTTGCAACAGTACTGAGGACTGTGAAGGACAAATAACATGGGAGGTAGGAAGGCTGCAGTCAACGATAGATTACGCGCTGATGTCACATAGGATGTATGATAAGCTCAGGGGAATGCAGATAGATGAAGGTGGCTCCAGAAGTCTGGGTAGTGATCACAAACGTACCAAGCTAAGTTTTGAAAAAGCAGCCAAAGTGGGTAGGAGAACAGATGAGCAACTAGAGGGAAATATTCATTCAGAAACGCAAATAGAAATCGCTACTCAAGAAATTGAGGAAGTAATCACTGAGGATAATAAAACATACTGGACATGCACAAATATAATTAGGCTGTTTGAGCTAGAGCTCTGCTAAGGCACGTGACAAGTCACCCCGGAAAAGAAGACACAAGCCCAAGAGTTGGCGGGATGAGGAATTTAAAAGAGCCATAGCAAATTGTCAGGTAGCCTCTAGGGAACACAGACATTTTACAAAGCGGGGTGAACCGACAGATGATGTTGAAAGAAAATGGGACATCTTTCTAAGTTCTAGAAGGGAGGCGTTCCTCCTGATCAATGAAAAGATTAGAAGAAAGGGTGCTCAGTGTCTGGCAGAAGCTCATAAAAAGGACAGAAAGGCAGCTGCGAAATTTTCGAACCAACTACACTCCCTAAGAAATAAAACAAGCCTAGAGCAGAGGTTTATACCTACAGCTCAAGGTGCTAGGCTAGAAGGGGCATGAAGCGATTGAATATCGCTTCGTCCCCTAGGTGGGCGCGGTGGACCAGGAGTGAGTATGTGGTCTAACAAGCCATTCTTCTGTCTCGTTCAGGTGCTTCTTCTTAGATCCGCCGGCTTAACTCATCGACGGGAACGTGTGCCTTCCGGAATAAATCCGCAGCACGAACCAACCGAATTTGGCAAGCTTCATCAGTATTCAGCGTCATCAGAGGAGCCAAATCGTGATACTGCCAGCAGTGCGATATCCGTGCTTCTTGACACCCGTGCGCAGACGCAGTCGGCACCCCATGTGACTGCCGCAGAGCACCTTATAAGGCAGCACCGGCACTACTCTTTCAGTGGGCGCGGTGGACCAGGAGCGAGTATATGGTCTAACAAGCCATTCTTCTGTCTCGTTCAGGTGCTTGTTCTTGGATCCGCCGGCTTAACTCATCGACGGGAACGTGTGCCTTCTGGAATAAATCCTCAGCTCGAACCAACCGAATTTGGCAAGCTTCATCAGTATTCAGCGTCATCAGAGGAGCCACATCGGGATACTGCCAGCAGTGCAATATCCGTGCTTCTTGACACCCGTGCGCAGACGCAGTCGGCACCCCATGTGACTGCCGCAGAGCACCTTATAAGGCAGCACCGACACTATTCTTTCAGTGGGCGCGGTGAACCAGGAGCGAGTATGTGGTCTAACAAGCCATTCTTCTGTCTCTTTCAGGTGCTTGTTCTTGGATCCGCCGGCTTAACTCATCGAAGGGAACGTGTGCCTTCCGGAATAACTCCGCAGCTCGAACCAACCGAATTTGGCAAGCTTCATCAGTATTCAGCGTCATCAGAGGAGCCATATCGTAATACTGCCAGCAGTGCGATATCCGTGCTTCTTGACACCTGTGCGAAGACGCAGTCGGCACCCCATGTGACTGCCGCAGAGCACCTTATAAGGCAGCACCGACACTACTCTTTCAGTGGGCGCGGTTGACCAGGAGCGAGTATGTGGTCTAACGAGCCATTCTTCTGTCTCGTTCAGGTTGGTGATTACTTCAGCTCAATTAAGAGCGATCATTGTGGTTTTTGGTCCTACCGTGCCCACAACGCTTATTTAGCTGTGCAAATGATGTTTTTTGTGTGTGCTTGCTTTTGATTTGTGGTGATGTGGAGTCAAATCCCGGTCCTTCAACTGAGGCCTTGCTAAGTGAATTGTTAGCTGGTCAAAATAAGTTAGCTGATGAAGTGACAGCCATTAGAGCTCAGCAGAATAATATCGAAAGGCTCATGGCTGACTGGGTCGCTCGTTTTTCGGAATTAGAAAGGCGAGTGGCACGTATTGATATTCTATAAAATACAGCCAAGTCTTTGGAGGCGAAGTTGACTGATATAGAAGACAAATCTAGGCGTTCTAATTTGGTTGTTTCCGGCATACCAGAAGAAGCACAAGAGACCGATTGTATTTTAAAATCTAAAATCTTAGACGATGTATTTTCGAAGAAACTTGACCTTCAATGTAAATCAATCGGCAGAATTCACCGTCTTGGTAGACCCGGTAAAAAACGTCCTGTAATCATTTATTTTCAAGACTACAACGAAAAACAACAAATTCTAAAGAATGCCTACAAACTCAAAGGGACTGTCTCCTCAAACTCAAAGGGACTGTTTTCTTTGCAAAATGATTACTCGCACACCACATTAAGAAAGCGCAAGCTCCTGTGGGACAGTGCAAAATTGGAAAAACAGCAGGGAAAAAAATTCAGTCTAAAGGATGACAAGCTACGTGTCAATGATGACACATTTATCTGGGACGACACCCAAAACGCTAGAATTAATATTCGGACCCACGGATCTTCTAAACTGAACTGAATTGCCCATGAGGTCTGCAAGAAACTATGTCTACTTAATATCAACGCGCGCAGTATTGTAAATAAAAGTGACCAACTCGAGGCAATTATTTTAAGATACGCCCCTCACATAGTGGTGATAACCTAGACATGGTTACATGATGATATGAACGATACGGTTGTTTTCTCCCCTTCTTATCGGGCTTTTCGTCGTGACAGGAATACTAGAGGAGGGGTAACTATTTTGATCAAAAACGATATTCCATTCATGCTTTTACGTCAGCCTGAAGATATTGAATGTGTTACTTTAACGATTACATTCTGGAATATTTCATTGTTGGTGTTTGACTTGTACCGCCCTCCTGATTCATCCCCCCAGTTCTTACATGACCTCTGTGAACACATGTCTTCATTTTCTCATGACAAAATTTTTCTTGTTGGAGATTTCAACCTGCCTGAGATAGACTGGGTAAATGAATACCCTGGTCCCGTCTTAAATACAAATTCTAATTATATAAGTTATATCATGTTGTACCACAACTTGAGGCAGGTTGTCAATCAACCGACACGTGTTCATGGTACGTCAGCTACGGCACTTGATCTTGTCTTTGTCAGTCAAACAATCAGTGATTTTTATGTATCGGTTGAACCAGGTATATCTTATCACCACATGGTGTGTTTTTCCTGTCCAATACAGTCTTGTAGCACCAATCCATGTAAAAGGGTGACTGTTAAAGATTTCTCGCGCACCAGAGACGAGAGTGTGTTGGACTTTCTTGATTGCAGTCTCGACAGTTTTCATGGTGACGATGTTATCAGTCTTTGAAAAAGTTTATAAACATGTGCATGTACTGTATTAATAATTTTATTCCTGAAAAAACGTAGAAAATAGCAAAGAAAAATTCCTGGATGACGCGAGAAGCGCTGCAACTAAAAATAAAGATTAAACGCTTAAGACGACAAGGCGCTTCTCGTGATACTATTCTAAATACTCAACCTAAATTAAATAAAACAGTGAAAAATGCAAAAGAAAGGTACTTCCAGCATACGCTGCCAGGTTTTATGCGAAACGCCCCGGAAAAGTTTTGGAGGTACTTAAAAAAAACAAGGTCATTTGACCAAATTGTACACGAGGGATCTCTAGTCGTCGAGAAGCAAAGTATTGCTGATTATTTTAGGAAATTTTTTCACAGTGTTTCTTCCCGTTCTTATGATCTCCCGTTAATAAAACATGTGCCTCACATTGTACAACCCGATATTGTATCACAACCAGGGGTAGTTTCTATGTTGCTCAATCTGAAAACTAAGTCATCACCTGGTCCGGATGCCTTACCAAGTGCTTTTCTGCGCAGATATGCAGAAAAGTTGTCCCATTTTCTAGTTGTCATTTTTCATGCATCGTTACTTTCTGCAGTTCTTCCTAGCGATTGGTTGAGGGCACGTGTCGTACCTGTGCCTAAGAAAGGAGATGCAACACTTTTAACTAACTATCGTCTGATTTCACTAACATCCTCTTCGTGCAAGCTGCTTGAACATATTATAGCAAACAAGATTAACAAATTCCTTTCTGATAAAAATATTCTCTCTAACTACCAGCATGGCTTTCGTAAAGGCTTTTCTACGGTTACCCAACTGACTTCTATCGTTCATAATTTTGCATCTGTCCTTGACAAATCTGGGCAAATTGATGTAGTTTTTTTAGATTTTAGGAAAGCGTTTGACCTTGTTTCGCACTGTAACCTTATAAAAAAACTCAAAATGATTAACTTGCCAGCATATTTATTTAATTAGATTTCTGCCTACCTGACTAACCGGAAGCAATTTGTTGTTATCGATGATAATTTTTCGGGCGAACTTCCGGTAACTTTGGGAGTCCCACAGGGCAGCATTTTAGGACCTTTGTTATTTTTAATTTACCTTAATGACATCACTGACACAATTACAGAGCCCGTTAAAATCAGATTGTTCGCCGGTGACTGTGTGGTGTTCAATGAAATAACTTGCAGTGACGACCAAGCTGCACTTAATTCTAACCTTCAAAATATCTATCATGGTGGGGAAAATGGAATATGGAATTAAATGCAGAAAAGTCTGTCCATATGAAAATCACCAAAAAGGTTAAAAAGTTATCCTTTCTCTATAATATCGCTTTCAAAGCCCTAATTGAAGTTAATCAATATAAGTACTTAGGTGTTACTATTACTAACAATTTATCCTGGTATACGCATATCTCTAACATCTGCAAGTCGTCTTTCCGTAAGCTCTGCTTTTTGAGGCATAAATTAAAACAGGCTCCCCACAACTCTCGTCTAACAGCTTATTACTCGCTAGTCTGTCCAAAATAGAATAAGCACGTACTGTGTGGGACCCTTACACCAAACGTAACACTGACGCATTAGAAATGATACAACGCAAAGCAATAAGATTCATTTTTTTCCAAATGCCGCTCAACCGATTCCCCATCAACCCTAATGCTAACTAATAGCATTCCAACTTTACAACTACAGCGTAAAATTCTCAGACTAAAGTTTATGTTCTTGCTGAAAAATAACCGTTTATCCCTTAACCCGCAGCCTTTCATAACTCCGCTCGAAGCACGCCGGACAAGTCATCGCCACGCTGAATCCCTAACGCCTTATAGCACTAAAACCAACGTGTTTAAGTATTCATTTTTTCCGCGTACAATAACAGACTGGAACAACTTGCCTTGTGAACAGCTGTCCAATATTGACGCTATTGCTCAGTTAAGATGTTGTGCTTTGTATATGCCTTGTGTATACCTTTTTGTTCTTGCCTTGCATATGCTTAGTTTATATGCCAACTTTGTATTGTTTCTTTTCCCGTTCCATACTTACAATGTTGCTTCCCTCTGGTTACTATAATGTGTACTTCCCATGCCCCTCCTCCTTGGGCCCTTACCTGGGCCTGCAGTATGTCATAAATAAATAAATAAAAATAAGAGCAAGTGTCACAGAAAAATTTCATCAAAGACGTGTCTTATGCACCACAATAGACAAGGATGTATCAAGAGATGCAATGGCTCCATATTCACGAGAGTGGGAAAGGGCTGAGAAGAGGGTTCCAAGTGGTACATCAACAGGCCCAAATGGTATTGCAAATATACTGATAAAGACATTGGGTCCGAATTTTAACAGACTTTGAGAGAGGCGATGAGCAGAACAGTAATTGACGGTGAGGTCCCCGATGGATGGAAACTTTGCAGGATGGGCATGATCTATAAAGGAAAGGGGAACAAAGCTGACATAAGTAACTCCCGTCCCATAACAGTGACATCAATGGTCTACAAGATGCCGATGCAGATTATAAAGGAAAGACTGCAGGCATGGATAGAGGAGGGGGTGCTGGGAGAACTGCAGAATGGGTTTCGGAAACAAAGGAGGTTGGAAGACAACCTGTTCTCACTGACACAGCGCATCTAAATAGAAGAAAAGGAACTCAGGCCCCTGTGGCTAGCATTTTTGGATATCAAGGGAGCGTACGATAGCGCGGTCCAAGAGGAATTATGGGGAATACTGGACACACTAGGCGTAGAAGATGTAGTCACTAATTTTTTAAAGAATATCTATAAAAGTACCAAGGTAGTTATAAAGTGGGAAAAACAGGTATCTAAGCTCACAGACGTGAAATGGGAACTTAGGCAGGGGTGTCCACTGTCACCCTTGTTATTTATGATGTACCCACAAGGATCAGAGGCCAAATTTGAGGGAAGTGGACTCCATGGCTTCAACCTCTCTTTAGTCAAACAAGGAAAACTCATTGATCAGGCACTACCAGCATTAATGTACGCAGATGATATAGTGCTAATGGCCGACAACAAGGAAGGCTTGCAGAGATTGATGGACATGTGCGGTAATGAGGGAGATAGGTTAGATTTCAGATTCAGTAAGGAAAAATCAGCAGTCATGATTTTTATTGATAATGAAGGTTGTGAGCTTAGGATACATGGAGTCATGCTAGAGATAACAGATAAATACAAATATCTGGGCGCATGGATAAGCAATGGGACGGAGTACCAGAGAAAACACGAAATATAAGTGACGACTAAAGGTAACAGGAATGCAGCAGTGATGAAAAATAGGGCACTGTACATTGGGCATGATGTTGTGAGAAGAATATGGAAAGGAGTCATGGTTCCTGGGCTAACGTTCGGCAATGCGGTCTTGTGCATGAGATCAGAAGTTCAAGCAAGATTAGAAATTAAGCAACGTGGACTAGGCTTGCTTTAGGAGCTAACGGGACTACATCAAATCAGAGAGTACAAGGTAATATGGAGTGAACATCATTTGTGGGCAGGGAAGCTAGCAAGAAGATAAAACTTGAAAAGCTATTGAGAGAAATGGAGGGGGAGCGTTGGGCTAGGAAGCTTTCCAGCTACTTGTACATGAAAAATGTCGATACAAATGGCAGGAAGCGAACCAGAAAATTGACTGGTAAATACTTAGAAAACAGCAGGTGGCCAAACCAAAAAGAACTATCGGATAGAACGAAGTGAAGGAAATGGAGACTTACGTGTGGAGAATCGGCATGATGAAGAAGTCTGCACTAGAGATCTATCAAACTTTTAAGCACAAAACTGCCAAGGAAAGGTTCTATGATAATACTCGGGGTAGTTCTCTACTGTTTGAGACCAGGACAGGAGTATTGCGAACCAAGACACATCGGACCAAATACGTAGGGGTAGACGGTATGCAGTGCATGTGGAGAGGAGGAGGGATATGCCGAACACTTGATAAATTCTGTGAAAGGCTTCACCGTACAGTTCAGGATGATGGCGCGAGTATTTCAAACCACTGGGGTTTAGGGACAGGGAGGGCAAAACAGACTTCAGCGTCCCTGCTGGGTTAATGCGTCCCTGCTGGATTACCAAGTAGATAGCCCAGTATACGTGAATGCCCATTTGTGTCCCGAAAACAAATTCTGCTAGCAAAAGCTATCTAGTGCAAACGGGAAAGGAACTGGAAATTTGCATAGGTTGCTGATGGCAAAATTCTAATGCGGAAGTCCGAGAACTCGAGAGTTGTACACGTTACATGCGATGACGACCTGATGAAAATAGTATAAATAGCGGTTTACAACTACTGGTACTCCTATAACTAACATCATGCCACTCTCTGTAATCGCACCTTACAACGTACCTAAAACAACAATATCTCTGTCTTCTACACGAACATCTGCAGTTTAAACAAGAATTTGAACTTGCTCTTTGCGTTTCTTTCTACGCATGACCAACTTGTCGATGTTAAAGCGTTGACGGAAACATGGCTAAAAAAGGGCGAAAATTACAACATTGATGGGTACACATTCATATATAATCCACGAGAGTCACGAACGCGTGGCGGTGGTGTGGCCGTCTTTGTAAAATCAGGATACTCGTTTTCGAAACTAGAATCTGTCACATGCAGCTGCGCAGATATGGAATCTTTGTTCATCAACTTGGAGTGTTCCCTTATCATAGGAGTTATATACCGTCCTCCAAACTCATCTTACGTTTCTTTTCTAGATATGCTTAAAAAAATTGCCCGCAGCTTCCCTCGGGGGAACACTGAGGAGGATGCGGACCATATAATTGGTTAACGGGGTGTTAAAGTACGACTTACTTGGGTCGATGGCTAAATTGGTTAACGTGGTTGTGAAATGGGGTGTTAAATTGCGACTTACTTGGGTCGATGGCTAAATTGGTTAACGTGGTTGTAGGAGGGGGTGTTAAATGAGTGAACACGTACACACGTATGCGAAAGGGCGGCGCTGGTCGAAGGGACGTCGGTCATTGTGTTTGTTGATTCGTTGGAATTCATTTCACCGCGACCTTGGACGTCGACGCTCCGTACAAACCAACCGACGAGCGGCAACTGAGCGAGCGAGCGCCGACCTTGAGTATATATACAGCACGACGGCGCATGCACTGTCAGCTGTTGAATGTTCTCGAAGCGCGACGCCACATGCGCGTCCACTGGAGAATCAGGAGAATTGTAGATGTCGAACGCGGTGTGTAGAGGAGGAAAGGTGCACAGATGGTGGAGGAGTGAAGCGCGCGCGGTGTGTAGAGGAGGAAGGGATGCACAGATGGTGGAAGAGTGGGCGACGGCGCGACGGCGCATGCGCGCGCGTCAGCTGTCGAATGTTTGAGAAGCGGTGTGGACGGCGCGGACGACGCGGACGGCGCACTACAAGGTGCGAGTATAAGATGCTCCGCATCTAAAAGGCGCTATTTAAACTTGCGGCAAACTGCAATATTCTCATTTTCATTACGGTAGGCTTCAATATTGATACCTGCAGTCTAGCGTCTTCTGATTACGAGTTTTTGCTTGCTTCTTTCAATCTTCGAAACTCGATTTCTACGCCCACACGTTTAACTAGCAGCTCAGCGACGATCATAGACCACGTGTTGACAAACATATCCACCCCGATCAATGCAAGTGTGTATGACGAACCAATCTCTGATCTTCTTCCTATTTTATCTCGATTATGGACCTGTCCAAGACTGCACCTAAAAATCACCCTGTCACTAGAAAAATAGATTATACCCTATTAACGAACGAACTTCTATCTTTCGTACCAAGCAGCCTGTACCATGATGATGTAAATAATAAGGTTACCAATCTAATCGAAACTGTAAAGACTGCAATTATCAACGCTAGTAGTACCGTATCTTCTCGCTCTTATAACGTCCCGATCCTTCCTTGGATGACCCAAGGCATTCTTGCTATCTTGAAGAAAAAACAGTGCTGGTACAGTAAATGGAAACAGCATAAGCATAATAATTATTACTTAGGGCAGTATAAAAGGTTACGGAATGAATCTGTTGCAATAATCCGCGTACGCAAGAAGAACTACTACTCCAGCTTGATTCAACGCGTGAATGGGGATACAAAAACATAATGGAAACTTATACAAGGAATTGTAGGAAATTCTAGTGCGCATCGTATTCTTCCCTTAACAATAGATGAACTAACTGCTGAAAGCTTCAATTCATACTTCACTAGTGTTGGCCCGTCCTTGGTATCTAGTCATCCTGACTCTAATTACATGTGTTTAGCCAGCTCCATATCCAATACCTTCTTTACTCGTGACATAGAATTAGGAGAGCTGTTTTCCACCGTGAAAAAATTGTGTAATAACAAAACCCCAGGGCTGCATGGAATCACAGTCCATCTGATCAAGGATAACATAGACATTTTAGGCCCCATTTTGTGCCACATTTTCAATCATTCCCTAGCAACCTCGTCCTACCCTGATCCTCTAAATGTCGCCAAAGTATTACCCGTATTTAAAGACGGTGATCGCTCTGACCCTTCGTGTTACCGCCCGATATCAGTTCTCAGTATAATAAATAACATCTTTAAACCGCTGCTTTCTTCTCGAATCAACCAACTTCTGGAAAAATATTAAATTTTATGTCCGCAACAACATGGTTTCCTTCCGAGGTATTATACTTCCACTGCAGTTCAAACATTGACACAACATGTCAACAAAACTTTAAATAGCCATAAACTAGTTTCTATTGTAATTCTTGACCTACAGAAAGCATTCGAAACTATCGACCACAGCATCCTTAAAAAATTAAAGAACTATGGCTTTAGAAACAAAGCTTTGAATTTTCCAGCTACTTCACTCATCGTAGTCAAATTGTTTCTCTAGGTGGCATCACTTCTTCGCAAAAACCGACAAGCACAGGGGTACCGCAGGGATCTGTCCTGGGCCCTTTGTTCTTTATATTATATGTAAACGACCTACCACTGGTTATTAATTCTGCAGAGCTACTACTGTACGTGGATGATGCAGCTTTAATTGTTACGGGGGAAAATATGCAAGAAATTGAAACAAAAACAAATGCTGAACTAGCAAATATATCACATTGGTTCAAGGCAAATAAACTTACCGTCAACGCGAAAAAAACAAAGTACATGATACTCCATTCCCGACATATGCCAATAAATCTAGACAGCATTCAAATAAAGATAAATAATTATGCACTCGAACGCATCAATTCATTTGAATACCTAGGTGTAGTTATTGACAACGATCTCCACTGGCAACCCATTATAAAATCAGTGGGCTCGAGGTTATCTTCGGGCTGTCATGCATTGTTGCAAGCGAGAAATTATTTTGACCGTGCAATATTACGGATCTTGTACTTTTCTCCCATCCACTGTCATCTGTCCTACTGCATTGATTCATGGGTTTGGACTTACACTACATACCTGGAGCTTTTACGAAAACTACAGAAGCGCTCACTAAGAATAATAATGCACTCAAGCCACGATCATCCCAGCGCACCCCTGTTTAGTAAACTACAAATTTTACCAATGGACAGTTTGCGTCAACAGAGAACAGCCATCGCCATTAATAATATCATAAGGTATAACCATCCTGTTCATTCGTCCATTCTTCGCTCCTCATCCCGCCCTACGAGGAATACTGCTGCCGGTAATTTTAACATCCCTCCCACGAACAACATCTATGGAGAACGGCGTCTGCTGTTCGTTGGTACCAAAATCTGGAATAGATTGCCACAGAACATAAAATCGGCTGTTAACGCTCCTCTGAAAATAAAAAGAAAACACTTCCTGGCAATCCCTAATGTGTCTCTGTAACCCTCTTAATAGTAACAAAATCGTTCAATTCTTGTATATAAGTATCACTTCGTCCAGTGAAAGTTTACTGCATAGTTGGTATTACTCATTGCCTTTCTTTTGTTTGTGTATAAAAATTGCATATTTCGGTTATCTTACCCAAGTTCGAGTATATGACAATATATGTCTGTAAAATGCCTAACCTTCTTTACTATATCCGCAATGTTTAGCATCTTTTATCCTGGTTCAATGCCTTGTTCTATTGTTTTGTTACATGTGCTATTGTTGCCTTGTGCTATCGTTTGGATACTGTGCCATCTTGTATCGCATCATTGGACCTTATTCTAGCCTTTGGCTATGGGTCCAAACAGTGTTCTGACCTATCATGTTGGAATTGAAAATAAAGTGAAATGAAATAGAAAAGTGAATGCAAATGACTTTAAGTGGGTAGAAATAACTAGAAGACGGTTATCTGATTGGTGGCTGAAGTCAAGGCAAGAGTGAAAATTAAACCCTTCACTGCAAAGTACCAGTCCTCAACTTCTTTATTTAAAGGGAAAAAAGGTAAATCTAGTAGTCAGTTCACTAAGTACTAGGTGGCGTTAGCCGCCACCTGATCACTAAGTGTTACGATCACTAAATGTTACGATCACTAAATGTTACGGCTAGGTGGCGTTAGCCAACACCCGATCTAAAGGGTACAGCTACATCCATCCATCAATTCATCAAAAGGGTACAGCCCCCGACCTGCTCTATAAACTTACGACCTGCTCATCGGTGCCACCCCTATGAAGGCGTGTGGGCCCAAAAATTGGTGCATAGGGACCGGAGTTACCGCGAGGTGCTGCCACGTCTTACCCTCATAGCAGACAACGTGCTGCCGTAGTGGTGCACTTGTGCATGCGCGTTTCTGCAATTTTTATCTTACTTTTAACGCGCTGGTTGAGCCACTCGCAGATTTAATGAGCCGAAGGAACAGTCTAGCTGTGAGAAGTACCGAAGTTGTTGGCTCCGGGATGTTCATTACAGGAACTCAATCTGCGTGACCGCTTTGTGTCCTGGTCTAAGCGCAGGCGAACGCGAGCAATATGTGACACAGCACTACTTTGTTTTGCGCTGTGCACCCCACCTAACCGCTGTCTAGAAGGTGCTGAAATAATTCGTCCGTGGGCAAAACAGCGATCTTGTAACGAGTTGTAACCTGAAATCAGGGTGTTTCTGTGACGCAATAAAAACGCATATGGTATTAAAAACGCTTGCGATGACCCGTGTAAGTTTTCATGCCCTGCATATCGTCCTTCACTGATACTCTTCACGGATAACAATAGAAGTGACTAGTTGTGCTATCGTCTGGCGAATGTCTAACGATCGATGGAAGCGTGCGATAAAACCGGTGGATTACCGCAGTGTTGTTACAGTGATTTCTTGCACCTGCAGCAGTACGTTGCAGCTCTGTTCGAGCGCCGCTGGCGTTTCCGTGTGTGTCTCACCGGCGACGTAACGAAGCTTTTAGCTTTGGAGCAGCAAAATAATGCGCAATAATTGAGAACAGCTTTTGTCGCGCTCCATTTCTGTAAAGGCAATAATGTTTTGTAAAAACGCGAGTATCAGTCTATATCATTCGTTCTAACTAGTTAAATCACTGTAAACTGTTCTTGCTCTATTCCACGAGCTTTTAGCATTGGCGCTGTCAAATCTAAGTGACGGGAAATTCATGAAACGATATCCTAGTTTACCACCGGCTGCTCGACATGCAGAATAGAACGCAGCAGTACACCATTATGTGAATGGTGCTTTGCCAGTCGTACCATAACGCTCTCGAGTCTTGAACAAATATCCTGATGAACGCTAACCTTTAAATGACACAAAAACGAGTCAACGCACGCACGCCTCGCGCAGGGAAGCGCTTTGGCGGCTGCAGCGATGAGGGTTAGTTGTGGCACCATGGCGTGCTGCGGCACTTTTGAGAACTAAGAAAATTAAACAAGCAAAAGCAAACCTGGCGACATAGGGAGCGGTGGCATGAGCAGGTCGTAAGTTTATAGAGCAGGTCGTGGTCCAGCCACATCTATTTATCCATTCATCTATCAGAAGCTGCGCGTTCATTGGTTCATGCGTGATGTCACCAGCAAACATGTCTGCGCCCTTGACGATGCTGCAGGCAACTGCCAGGCAAAACTAAATAAGCGTGCTGTGTTTGTTGAGGCGATCTTGATCATCAAAAACGTCTACCTAACATTTGGGGGGACGCTTTGAAACTTCAAGTGTGCCGAGAAAGGCTGTGAGCGTGCCTCTACCGAAGCTGCACTTCACTGCCGCCGGCAGTGTAGGTCCGCTTTCAACGACTGCAGGAGACACCAAGAAGTGGACAGTGGTATCCAGGAAAGATTAAGGAGACGTCGAGATGCAGGTCTCGGTAAGTTCTTTTTTGCAGTTCCGAACATAGCCATAAAATGCTTGCTCACGAGACCGTTGGTGCACTCAAGTTCGCAAACGATGCTCGGGCAGGCACAGCTTCGGTTACTACGCTACCCAGCGTGAGCACGACTATTGCTGCTGTTGCACTGTGCCTTTAGTGCGCATTGACTTGAGTGGAATAAATTCAACCACAGCAAAAGGAAAATTAAACTGCAACCACAGCTTTGAGTGTTTGTCTAAAGCTATTACATAACAAAAAAGTACGCACACATTACTTGAGGCTTCACCGCAGAGCTTCAATGTGTTTTGGAGAAGGCATGTGGGTATCTTTATGATCGCGTGCCCAGAGTAAGCATCATGTTGCAAATCACTGCAGTTAGTGTGAGAAAAACTGCAGTGTGTACATCAAAACTGCAATCCGGAATTGTTAGCGGTTTGAGCTTGCATTCTTTACACGTAAGTTAATTGACAAATGTCCTGTGAATGAAGAGAATAACCAGCTGCAGTTAAGCTGCGCGTAGTGTTAAAAAATGCACCCTCCTCTACATTCCCTTTTACAGAGAATGCATGTTCGCGTAAGGCGAATGAGTTATGATTGTGTGCTGAGTGCACGTGACAGGGAATGCTACACTAGCTGTAAGGCTGTGAATGATAAGTTTATGACCAGTTTATAATCTGTTTGCAGCACATTGCTGAGAAGTTCCTGGGGCCCTTTGGAACTTTGCTAGTTCTGTCTCCATGAAAAAAACAACGAAAACATCATTACCCCTCAGGTTGACAGGTACTGTTCGATTTCAACAGATTAGCCCCGCCGCGGTGGTCTAGTGGCTAAGGTACTCAGCTGCTGACCCGCAGGTCGCGGGTTCGATTCCTGGCTGCGGCGGCTGCATTTCCGATGGAGGCGGAAATGTTGTAGGCCCGTGTACTCAGATTTGGGTGCACGTTAAAGAACCCCAGGTGGTCAAAATTTCCGGAGCCCTCCACTACGGCGTCTCTCATAATCAAATGGTGGTTTTGGGACGTTAAACCCCACAAATCAATCAATCATCAATTTCAGCAGATTATGCTAACTATATTATCATAATTGTACTCAAAGGTGTAACTAACAAAAGGACACAATGCTACGCTGCTGACACATATTGGTTATGCATTGTTTGAAAAACCATATTGAAATATAGGTGATCTTGCAAAAGTTTGTTCACATTTTTCTTTGAATGCTGACCAACCTTGGCCTGTAGTACAAGTTGATAAGAGGTGGTATCTAAAAAGACTGCACATAATACAGAGACACACTCTCTTGTCATAATTTATAACTTCTTTATTTATTACTCAGTCCTCCTCGTTGCCTATGCAAGAAATCATTTGTCTTTTGCAACTGCTTAAGCTTGCTTCACGTCCGCAGCAATTGTTTTCTAACCTCCCCAAATAATAAATTGGTATCAACTGCAAAATTTTTTATTTCCTTGCGTGAAATGAAAGGCACAACCTTCAAGGATTTAGAACTGCAAAGTGCGAGTGCACTCCGCGAAAGTAATTACAGTATCATTTTAAAAGCTAGTTTTCATATCTACAGTGTCCTGACATCGTAACGCAATATGAGCTCCTCGTCTTGTGCTTGTGCGAGAATTCGTGAAACTCGCACGGCGGACACGCACTGTGGCTTCATTGCCAATCCACAAGTAATCATTTTGATAGATTTTGTGACGCTGAGTGACCGTTTTGGTACCTGATGGCATCACAACTAGTCAGATTGAAGCACAAATTTCCTAGAAGTGCCTGATGTGCCACGGGAAACCTGACTTTTATATAAGAAATAGTATATCTTATCACGGTTTTATTTGCTTCTCACTTGCTCAGAGTCATCTTTGTATCCATAAAATTCGCATGACAGAGTAAACTCGCCTTTGAAAAGTGGTGTCATACTCATTTAGAATGTTGGCTGTGGAAATTCGAAGGAGGCCGATTCGAAGGAGCCATTGAGGCCAACATATTGGACAATCTTTTAAAAGGTCCCTGCTGACTTGCCGTTTTCACAAAAAAAAAATGGCCCTATGTGACTCGCTGCTGAGTTTCGCAATTCTTTCATCGCTAGCACCAAGTCTCGAACCTCACTTCTTGGTACAGCTGTATTCTGTTTTTTGTCGAAGTTGCTTTTCACTCTCTTTCTGTACTTAGTTTCACCCTCTTTAGTTCTCTCTTCTGTCAGGCTTATCATAGTTTCAACTCGCAGCCACGTTGGCTGGTAAATGTGCTGTTTTGCAGGAGCAGTCAAAAGTCCGTTCATGAATGTTTATTTTTGTCCTTGTTTTTTCCCACTCCTGCAATAACATTGTAGCGGGCGATAACGCCGGTGATCGCGATAATTTTATTTGTGTGCGCATACCAATTCGTATGCCGAGGCGCTCGGCGCAGACGCGGCCAACATGCCTCACATTATCTCCGGAGGGCCGTGGAAGATACGCAGCCACGCCCCTTTTCGTTCTCGCTTTCGAAGCCTTTTTTTTGGAAAATAAACTAGTCTTGTCCCAAACTTCAAGGAGTGTAATTACCTTCTTTTCACACCTCCGTGGGACGAGTACGCTACAAAGTGGTGACCCGGACGTTTGAAAAAACAGCAGCCATGTCAGACGAGGAAGGCAAATTAAGCTCACCCACAACCAACGCCTCGGAGTTAGAGCTTCCTCATGTCTGGCCCAAAAACCCGAGGGTGTGGTTCAGCCGAATCGAGGCCCACTTCCACCTTGGATGCATCACATCGCAGCAGTTGAAATACCTGCACGTCGTTTAGCACTGCCACCTCACATCGCTGACGCCGTAGACAATGTGCTCGCCTCCACTCCATCGGAGAAGCCCTACGACGAACTAAAAAGCACCGTCCTGAAACGCCTTGAGGTGTCCGAACAGAGCAGGCTGCAACAACTCCTGTCTCATGAAGAGCTCGGTGACCAGCGTCCCTCACAACTACTCCACCGAATGCGTCAGCTGCTGGGCCAACAAGCGTCAGAGGAGCGTCCACATTCATTGCTTCGCGAGTTGTTTTTGCAGAGACTGCCACAGTCAACACGGATGATACTCGCTGGCTCGGATGACGTGACTCTCGAACGTCTGGGTCAACTCGCCGACCGCATCACCGACTGCACTGAGCCACCAAAAATGTCTATTGCTGCAACGGCAATGCCCGAACATCCATACCGGTTAGGTCGCTTAGAGGACAAAGTTGACCGACTGGCTGCAGCAGTAATATCTCGCGCTGTCCAACAAACACCGGCCTTCACAGCATCGTTCGCCGTCCCGGGCTCGAAGCCCACAGCATCGTGGACACTCAAGCGAGGCAGAGCAGAACATCGGCTGGTACCACCGTCGTTTTAGAGAGCAAGCCACTCGCTGCACTCATCCATGCTCGTGGACGGGAAACGCACTGGCCAGTCGCTAACGGCGGAAAGCGACATGGGCCATCGCTCAAGCCGCCTCTTCGTTGTCGACCGCATCAACGGCACACGCCTCCTTGTCGATACCGAAGCGGAGCTATCTATTCTACCAGCAGCAGCTCAACATCGCCGGGGCGGCAAGTCAATTTCGAGCCTAATCGCAGTCAATAATACTGCTATTGCATCATATGGAGTCCAGTCAATGACGATAGACATCGGACTCAGGCGTACATATCGATGGCTCTTCGTTGTGGCCGACGTCAGAATCACCATCCTGGGAGCGGACTTTCTGAGCCACATCAATCTTGACGTCAGCGGTCGCGATCGTCGTCTCAAGGATAACGTCACTTCGCTCGCTGTTATCGCACTAAATTGTGACCTGTCCTCTTGCGGAATTCGCGCTTTCAATCCAGAGTCAAACTTTCAAAGATTCTGGCTGAATTCCCTGAAATCACCAGACCTCGGAATAACGAACTGCCAATCAAATCCAAGGTGACGCATCACATTGTCACCACCAGACCGCCCGTCACGGCTAGACGTAGGAGACTCGCTGGACAAAGACACGAAGTCACCCGCCGTGAGTTTCACCACATGCTCCAACTCGGCATTATTCGACCTTCTTCCAGCAACTGGTCTTCCGCGCTGCACATGTTGCCAAAACAAGAGTCTGGTGACTGGAGGCCTTGTGGTGATTGTCGGGCACTCAATGCTGTGACAACGGCAGACATATATCCCATCCCCCACATCCATGATTTCAACGCTCGCTTCGCGGGAACGACCATCTTCACTAAGCTGGATCTGATGGCCGCTTATCACCAGATTCCGGTAGAACCAAGCGACATCCCAAAGACGGCCTTGACAACGCCCTTCGGCCTCTTTGAATTTGTTCGTATGCCGTACGGACTGAAGAACGCGGCACAAAGTTTACAGCGTTTCATAAATGAGGTCACTCGCAAACTGCTCTTTGTTTTCGTCTACTTAGACTACATTTTGGACGCCAGAAAAACAGTGGGGGAGCATGAAAATCACCTGCGCCTCCTCTTCAAGCGTCTTGACGAGCACGGTCTGGTTTTGATGCCCCGAAAGTGCATCTTTTGTGTTGAAGCACTCGATTTCCTAGGTCATCAAATCAGCCCGCAAGGCATCTTGCCGATCGAATCACGGGTGTAAGAAGTCAGGGAATTCCCCACGCCTACCTCTTTTCGCAAGTTGCGCGAGTTTCTCGGGCTAATCAACTTCCATAGGCACTTCATCTCATCCTGCGCACACATTCTACAGCCGCTAATTGACTTGCTGCGCCAGGACGGCAAGAAAACGCGCGACTTTCACTGGTCAGCGGAAAACGAAAAAGCCTTCCAGGGCGCGAAAACTCGGCTTGCCTCCGCAAAACTTCTGATGCACCCGCTTTCCGACGCACCAACGCGGCTCATGGTTGATGCTTCAATGACGGCAGTGGGAGCAGTGTTGCAACAATACGACGGCAACGACTGGAAACCGATAGGTTTGTTTTCTAAACGTCTGAAACGGGCGGAAGTACGCTACAGCACCTTTGGAAGAGAGATGCTGGCCATTTATTCCTCCGTAAATCATTTCCGTTTCTTACTAGAAGGCCGAATTTTCCACATTTTAACGGACCACAAGCCGCTGACGTATGCGTTCAAGAACAAGAGTTCCTCATATTTGGAAAGAGAACGACGAGGTGTGCATCCTGACCCCTGTATACTAACGAATGGACAAAACATAGTCATCGCGAAAGAACAAAACTTCCTTGGTGTAATTTTTGATTCCAAACTCACCTTCATCCAGCACATAAAACAGTTGAAGTTAAAATGCCTCAAGACCATGAACCTTTTAAAGATTTTGTCCCATCAGTCATGGGGGACAGACAGGCACTGTCTCATATCTCTGTTTCGAAGCCTGGTTCTGTCACGCATAGACTATGGATGCATAGTATATCAGTCAGATTCAAGGACAGCACTGAAAATGTTGGACCCTGTATACCACTTAGGTATCCGGCTGGCACTTGGTGCCTTCCGTACCAGCCCTATTCGCAGCCTTTATGCAGAGTCAGATCAGTGGCCACTAGACTATCAGCGCACGTATCTAGGAGTCAACTATGCAGTTAAGATCATGTCTCTGAAGCAGCACCCTTGCAAAACATTTATGAACGATGTGTCTACTACCCAGTTATACCTAAACCGTCCTTCTATGGCCCCACCGTTTCCATTGACAATAAGACCTGCAGTAGAAAAACTTGCAATTTTTTTCAATGACTTAGAGGAAAGTGACCACGACGAACACATGCCTCTCTGGCAGCAGTGTCCAATCACTTGTGACTGGTCTTTCAAAGACATCATAAAGGAAAATTGTCCAAGTGCACTCATTGAGCAACATTTCTTGGCCCTTGAACACAAATATCGTTCAACTGCGTTCTTCTCTGATGGCTCAAAGTCTCAAACATCTGTATCTTGAGCAGCCTATGGACAAAAGTTCTCGGACACCAGAACCATGCATACACATACCAGCATTTTCACAGCGGAAGCCTATGGTATCCTGCTTATTATACAACACATTAAACAACACAAGATACAAAAGTCTATAGTGTACACAGATTCTTTAAGTGTTGTCAAGGCCTTGTCTTGTGGAAAGTACAGCAAGAACCCTACTTTCAACAAGCTCCTTAACGAAATCTATGCAGCCAACAACCGGAAAATTTCTATTGTTATTTGCTGGGTTCCAGGTCATTCTGGAATTGCGGGCAATGAAATAGTGGACAAGAATGCACGAGAATCCGCTGGTCGGCAAACCATAGATATAACCTCTGTTCCGGGTGTAGATCTAAAACCTGTTGTACGTAGAGGTCTACGCAACCACTGGCAAGCTGAATGGGACAGAGAAGTCGACAACAAATTCCACCTTGCAAAACCTCAGCTGAGAAAAGTTATCCCCCAAAAACTCAACAGGTTCGCCGAAGTCACTCTAACACGGCTCAGAATAGGCCACACTTATGTCACACATATACACCTTTTGACAGGCACTGATCCACCTACATGTATACACTGTGGAGAGAGTCTAACCGTTGTGCATGTCCTCATACAATGTCCTGTGCTTCACTAAGCACGACTGCCACATTTCAGAGAGCTCTATCGATATCATATCCCACTTCATCCAGCGCTGTTTTTATCACTTGATGCAGTGGTTGGCCTTAAGATACTTCTTCATTATCTTGGGAAAGTGAAATTTTTAACAATGATATCATTCCATCCTAGGCACCAGGCTGCGCCTCAAGTGTGAGGTACCGCCTGGTGCATAAAAAGTATGTCTGAGCCTTCGCAGTTCTTGCTCAGGCAAGGACTTCAGCTGCGAGGGTCTTGGGCCTTGCAGACAAATTTATCAGCACATACTTCAGCCAACAAAATGGTTTTTTTAACAAAGTGACATCCCTTCTAAATGCACTGTGTTTTAAATGGTTTGTAGATATTTGTTTTAATTTTAATCATGTTTTAATCATTTGTTTTAATTTTTAAACTAATAACCGAAATGAAACAACACTTGTACTGGCGCTCTTTGGCCTTAGATGCCCTTGCGCCAATAAAACTTAACGTAATAATAACTGCGTCAACTTTCTTTCATTTCTGAATTTTCCACGAACATCCGCGACATATTTATTTATTTATTTATTTATTTCAATTCCCTCAGAGCCCAAGGGCATTACAGAGGGGAGTAGGTTACACAACATAATTAAAAAGCGGAAAATTGATGGTTACATGGATCAGTGAAGGAAACCAACAATAATGCACATTATAAGAACAAAAACGGGTATTAAAGAACTACAAAGCATAACAGGTCTATTGAAAAATTGAAATACTATATTCCTAAAAATTATGGTGACGGGTAAGTTATAGCAGCCTTAAACATACAGGTATTAGACATCTCGACTACAGATCAAGGAAGGTGATTCCAACTTACTGACGTACGGGGGATGAATGAATTGTAAAAATGGTTGGTGTGGCATGTGGGAATGCCAACCTTATGACGATGGTCGTTGCGAGTGGATACGTAAGAAGAAGGGGTTATCAATTTATTCTTAAGGACTGAATTGTGGTAATATATCTTGTGAAGCAGGCAGAGGCGAGATATTTCTCTAAGTTGTGAGAGCAGAGGTAATGATAAAGTTGTTTTTATGAAAGTAACGCTGGAGGTGCGATGATAGTTGGAAAAAATGAAACGAGCAGCCCGACTCTGGATGGATTCGAGCTGATGAAAGAGTGTTTCTTGGCTGGGGTCCCACACAGATGCAGCATATTCCATTTTGGAAATTACTAATGATTTATACAGAAGTATATTACTGAAAAGGAAGAAAGATGAAAATTACGGCGTATAAAGCCCAGCGTGCGATTAGCGTTATTGATTACATGTGTTACATGCTTCTTCCAGGAAAGATCAGAAGTGATGAGTGCGCCTAGATATTTGTTACATGACACAGGTTCTAGGTTAGTATTATTAGGATGATAAGAGGGCAATGTTGTATCGCGACGTTAAACGCGCATGTGCTTGCATTTGTTAGTGTTTAACTCCATGTACCACGTGTTTGTCCAGTCACGAACACAGTTTATATCTGATTGAAGAATGTAGACGTCAGAGTCGCTGTTAATAACACGGTATATAACACAGTCGTCAGCGAACAGGTTTATTGAAGAACATAGATTATCAGGTAAGTCGTTTATGTAGATGAGGAAAAGCAAAGGTCCCAGCACAGAGCCTTGAGGCACGCCCGATTCAACTGCAGAAGTGATGGATGAGATGTTATTCACAGTGACAATTGGGAACGATCAGTGAGAAAAGAGTGAAGCCATTGAAGAACGTTCGGATCAATGTCAAGTTTGCTGAGTTTTAAAAGAAGCAGTTGATGAGAAACCTTGTCGAATGCTTTTGAGAAGTCTAGGAATATGAACTCGACAATGGAGCCCCTGTCAAGAATGGAATTTAGGTCATGTGTTAATGTCAAAAGTTGTGTTTCACATGAAAATGACTTGCGAAATCCATGCTGGTGATCTGTAAAAAAGGAGTTTGACTGCAGGAAAGATGCGAGATGAGAGCAAATAACATGTTCCATAACTTTACATGAAATACATGTGAGTGAGATTCGTCGATAATTATATGAAGAATGCCTATCCCCAGACTTGTGCAAGGGAATCACCTTCCCTACCTTCCAGTCTTCCGGAATGCAACCGGTATGAAGCGATTGCTGAAATATATTAGTGAGAATGATGGCACTGTACACTCTAGTACAAATAAAAACTTTGAATTGATGCCATCAACACCACATGATGATGAAACGTTTAGATTTTTATGATTTTTTCTCTACCGACAGCATCAAAGACAATGGGGTCCATTGTTAAGAAATTCGAACTAGCATATGTGGGAGTTACGGAACACACATTTTGTGAAAAAGCAGAAACAAATACAGAGTTTAGAACATTTGTGGATTCATGAAGTTTGATTATGCGATTGTTTGCATCTTTAGGGGTGTTTGAGGAATTGTCTCTTTTGTTCACTACATTCCGAAATTGCTTAGGGTTGGTAAATAAAAGAGATGGTAATGTAGTCTTGAAAAATGAATACTTAGCATCTTTAACGCTTGTTTGTATTCTGTAGCTACGTCCTGATAATCACTCCAAAGTTCTTGAGTGCCAGTTACCTTTGCAGAGCTGAAAATGCGTTTTTTTTTCTTATTGCATAGTCGTTCAAGCGATTGACTGAACCATGGTGATCGCAGGTTAGACGTGGTGACTATGCGTGGAACATATTTTTCCATGAGTGATAGAGCCTTTTCTTTCAATAAAGTCTAGTTAGTATTAACGGAGCGATCATAAAAGTTGTGCATGTAATCTTTTAAAAAAGCTGAAAGACCATGCTTAATAGCATCCAAATCTGCACGCTTATAGTCCCGGATATAATTTTTGTGGTTTCTACTGTGAGGTACTGTGCAGGTGAAAGAACAGAAAAATGAAGCAGCAAGTGGTCGCTTAGCCCCTGCAAGTAGGATATGGAATGTAAAAGATCCGGCGCAGTGGTGAGCACTAAATCTAAGATGTTAGATGTGGTAGACGTAATTATTGTTGCCTGTGTTATTAGCTGGGACAAGTTAAAATCGTTGCACTAATTCAAAAACGCGTCTCCCGCTCCGGAGAAAGGATGACAAGCGGAATGCACGTTTGACCAAACTATATTCGGGAAATTGAAGTCACCTAGTAAAATGAGTGGACTATTCGGATACCGTACTGTTAGCGTGGAAATGACATCATGAAGCTCGTCAACAAAAGTGGATGAACAGGAAGGTGGTCGATAACAAGCTCCCAATATCAACTTCTTGGAACACGTTTGTATTCCAACCAAAACAAGCTCCAAAGCACTACTAAAATGAATTGGAAAGGATGAAATCGTATCTGAAACTGCGATGAGCACACCGCCTCCACACCGAACACCTCTGTCACAACGGTAAATGTTGTAGTGTTTTTTTTTTGCAATAGCCCCGCCGTGGTGGTCTGGTGGCTAAGGTACTCGGCTGCTAACCCGAAGGTTTGGGGTTCGAATCCCGGCTGCGGCGGCTGCATTTCCGATGGAGGCGGAAATCTTGTAGGCCCATGTCCTCAAATTTGGGTGCACGTTAAAGAACCCCAGGCGGTCAAAATTTCCGGAGCCCTGCACTACGGCGTCTCTCGTAATCATATGGTGGATTTGACCGTTAAAACCCACATATCAATCAATGTTTTTTGCAATAAAATAGTTCACTGTTATCAACCTGCGCAGAAAACCAGGTTTCAGTAAGGCAGAATATGTCGATAACAGAGCAGAGATCGTCACGTTTTGGAATTAGGCTTCGAATATTTGTGAAAAGAGACGAAATTCGATTTGCGACTGGTAGCTTTGATCCACTTCCCCTCGCGTAGCGCTATTCGGTGTTGTGCACAGATGCATGCGGCGACTCATGCGACAGATGTGAAGTTTTGACTGATGACTTAAAGGATTCGGAGATTTCACGCACGCAATCATCAGAGGGGTTGTAGATGTAGCACTTTCTATTTACGTACAGTTTGTTAAAGCGAAGCTAAAATCTTGAAGATTGAGTTTTGCCAAATTCAGCCAGTTTCTTTCTGGCAAGGCGAGTAGCTGGCGAATAGTATTCACTAATGGCAACATTTACTTCCTTCAGCTTCGAACAACTCGGAAGGTTTTGCTGCTTGAGCTTGAAGGAAAAAAATTTGGCAATGAGTGGCCGGCACTTATCAGGATGAGAACCGCCAAGCCTGTGTGCTCGTTCGATTAGTATTTCAGAGGGTGCTATTTCTGATCTGGATGAAAACACATTCATCTGCTTTTCTTCTGTCTGGGCCCATGACTCTGACTGGGCATCAGGCAGCCCATAGAATAAGAGGTTGTCTCGCCGCGACATATCCTCGAGCTCGCCTTGCCGAGCACACAGTTGATCGTTTTCGCTGCAAATATGGCTAATCAATTGGCGAAAACGCTGTATCTCTTCCTGGACTTCCTCAATCGCAACCGTTTTGCGCTCGATTTCAGTTAATCGTTTGTCTAAAACAGTAAGGTTTTCTTGAAAACTCGCCTGTGCTTTTTAAGCTCATCAACAGATTTTTTAGATCTGTCTGATCCCTCTCCGATTTTTTGGTACGCGTGTTTGCAGCTTGTAACATCTTGAACATATCATTAAACTTCTTAGTCTGTGAATCGGTAAGAGGATTTTGCACTTGGGCTCTAGTGTTAGGTCCGGGATCGAGCTCAACATCATTGGACAACATAAGCAATTGAGTTACAACATCAAAGCACTCATGAAAAACAGAAAACAAAACTCCCGGGCGTGGGAACAGCAACAAACAAACGTTATTCGAATTTTTAGCATACAGAGATGTAACTGAACTAAGCTGGACGACAAAGCAGAATGGATTAGTGAACTGCATCGTAGTGCTGTTCATACGCCCACTAAAGGTGCCGGGATTTCACCAGATCTTCATATGGGCAGCCGTCGATGATGTTGTCGTCGATCCGATTCCCTCGTTTGGTAGAGGGATGACCGTAGACACGTCGCTGTCGCACGGGCAGGCTGATACTTTGCTATTGTTGAGATGACAGGACAGCCTGCTGGTGTCGCTTATCGCTGGAGATATCGGTACGACGGTGAAATGAATCCATGCCGTAACCTGGACGACAAAGCAGAATGGATTAGTAAACTGCATCATAGTGCTGTTCACACGCCCACTAACAGCGCCGGGATTCAGCCAGCTCTTCATATAGGCAGCCGTCGATGATGTTGTCGTCGATCCGATTCCCTCTTTTAGTAGAGGGAGGACCGTAGACACGTCGTTGTCGCACGGGCAGGCTGATACTTTCATATCGTTGAGATGGCAGGACAGCCTGCTGGTGTCGCTTATCGCTGGAGATACCAGTACGGCGGTGAAATGAATCCATACCGTAACCTGGACGACAAAGCTGATTGGATTAGTGAACTGCATCGTAGTGCTGTTCACACGCCCACTAAAAGCGCCGGGATTCCGCCAGCTCTTCATACAGGTAGCCGTCGATGACGTTGTCGTCGTTCCGATTCCCTCTTTTGGTAGAGGGAGGACCGTAGATACGTCGTTGTCGCACGGGCAGGCTGATATTTTCATATCGTTGAGATGGCAGGACAGCCTGCTGGTGTCGCTTATTGCTGGAGATACCAGTACGGCGGTGAAATGAATCCATACCGTAACCTGGACGACAAAGCTGAATGGATTAGTGAACTGTATCGTAGTGCTGTTCACATGCCCACTAAAGGCGCCGGGATTCCGCCAGCTCTTCATATAGGCAGCCGTCGATGATGTTGTCGTCGATCCGATTCCCTTGTTTGGTAGAGGGATGACCGTAGACACGTCGCTGTTGCACGGGCAGGCTGATACTTTCACATCGTTGAGATGGCAGGACAGCCCGCTGGTGTCGCTTATCGCTGGAGACATCGGTACGGCGGTGAAGTGAATCCATGCCGTAACGTGGACGGCAAAGCAGAATGGATTAGTGAACTGCATCGTAGCGCTGTTCACACGCCCACTAAAGGCGCCCGGATTTCGCCAGCTCTTCATATAGGCAGCCGTCGATGATGTTGTCGTCGATCCGATTCCCTCGTTTGGTAGAGGGATGACCGTAGACACGTCGCTGTCGCACGGGTAGGCTGATACTTTCATAACGTTGAGATGGCAGGACAGCCTGCTTATCGCTGGAGATATCGGTACGGCGGTGAAATGAATCCATGCGGTAACCTGGTCGACAAAGCAGAATGGATTAGTGAACTGCATCGTAGTGCTGTTCACACGGCCACGCCCACATAGCGGGAAGCGAAAACCAAGCAGCCGACGCACTTTCCCGTATCGACACCATTTCAACGTCCGTCGACTTTGAGACAAAGGCACCGCCCAGCGGGAAGACCGAGAGCTAACCAAAATAAGGCATTATTCACTGTCACTGCATGGTGCTCGAAGACAGCCGGCTACCATACACGACTATGGTCACATGCGACACATCGCAGAAATCTCCAGGACACTTCGTCCCTATCCAATTTCGGCGTGCAGTGTTTGACAGCCTTCACGAGCTCAGCCACCCAGGAATCCGCGTGACGCAGAGGCTCGTCACTGACCACTTTGTGTGGCTCGGAATCAAGGCCGATGTTTGACGCTGGGCGAAGACGTGTCGAACATATTAAGCAGTCAAGGTGACTCGTCATACGCGCACAACACTCCAAGCATTTCGGCCACCAGAGTGTCGTTCCCACCACGTGCACTTGGACTTGGTGGGACCTCTTTGTGGCTGGGGACGAGCCGGAGCAGCGGCTGACGGGAGACAGCGGGCCGAAGCGTCGGACGCAGGCGATCCAGGTTCCGGCCAGGGAATGTGGCTGTCCACGCTACTGTCGTCCAACTACCAGCTGGGGTGGCATCGCCGGCACGAGTACTGCATCTCGGGGCGCGGCCTGGCCTGCTGTTCTCTTCCTTGCCGAGGGCATCGCGGATCTCGACGAGGCGTCTCCACGGTCAGCCGTTCGGCACAGCGCTGAACGTGGCCTGGCTAATGGTCACGGTTGCGCCGAGCATCGCGTCTCGACGCAAGCTGTTCGCTGGACGGGCTGGCCATTCCCTGCATGGAGCATCGCGTCTCCGATGCGGGTTGACTGCTCCGTAGCCGCACCCATGCTATCAAGCGCCGGTGTCACCAGAGCGTCGCACATCGGCAAGGGACGAGCGAGACGTTCTGCCGGGCGAGACGCGGGTGTGTGTACGGAGGACCACGGAGCCGTGCAAGGTCCAGGGTGGCCGAGGATCCAGGTGCCAGGAGAGTGGCACGAAGGCGATAACAAGAAATGAAAAAGAAGAGGAGAAGAAGAAGGAACGCGTGCAAAAAAGGAGCTCGAGGGTTGAGGCCACGAAAGCAGAGGAAGCGGTGCGCCGCTCGAGAGGACGAGTTCCTGGCAGCATTCCTGAGCCGGACGTGGGACCCGTACGTGTCGGCCAGGTCGAGCTCCGGTGTGTCTGTTCGAGGTCGAGTCTATCGGCCTGTACAAGGTCCAAGAACGGGGCCTGCTGAACGGCTCCTGCCTGGGTGCAGTGGCCGGGAGTATGCTCGTGGGCGAGGCCTACCGGGTTTGGTCCTCGTGAGCCGTGGCCTGATCATGGACCTCAGGAGTTGCGACCCTGACTGCTGGGTTGGCCGCGACGTCCGACTCAACGGCGCTGCACACGGTAGCGTATCCGTGCGCCATCAGCCGTTCCACCCATATCATCAAATAAATTGTTCATGTTAATCCTTTCTCGTCCGCTATTAATAAACATAGTGACGAACGCCCATAACCATCACACCAGGGTTACAGATACCTGCCCACTTGTGTCGACCGCTACTCACGGTGGCCAGACGTGACGCTGATTCTGGACATCACAGCCGGGACCATCGCACAGGTGTTTGTGGCCACATGGGTTTCACACTATGGCTGCCCACTGCGCCTAACGACCGATCGCTGACGACAATTCCAGAGCAACCTATTCTCTGCGCTGGCAAGGCTTCTGGGATGACGGCTCCTGTACACCACGGCTTACCATCCAGTGAGCAATGGAATGGTGGAGCGGCTACACCGTCAACTGAAGGCATCTTTAACGGCCAAATTGGATAGAGAGCGCTGGGTGGAGAAGCTCCCTCTCGTTCTTCTGGGCCTGCGTACGGCGATAAAAGAAGACCTCGGATTCTGTGCAGCAGAAATGCTGTACGGCTCTACAATTCGACTACCGGGAGAATTCTTCGGTGAGAAACCAAGCGCTACGCCTACGCCTTCAGAACTAATGGAAAGGCTACATTCCTGGTTGGAGCACCTGCAACCCAGCGCGCCACGCGTCAGCCGCAACCAAAGAGTGTTTTCTTTCCCAGACATGAACGAGGCAACCAGTTTGTTCATGCGACATGACACAGTGAAAGCGCGATTGACTCCGGCGTACGACGGGCCCTTCCGTGTGCTTTCGCGGTCGCACAGAACTGTGACCATTCGTGTTCGCGACAGAGAGGACGTCGTTTCTCTCGATCGCGTGACACCGGCTCACCTCATGGACTAACTCGCACATATGCTCGTTTTTTTCCCAGGCTCCGCGGTCTAGGGGGGGGGACACCTTGTAGCGGGCGATGACGCCGGAAATCGCGATCATTTTATTTGTGTGCGCATACCAATTTGTATGCCGAGGCGCACGACGCAGACGCGGCCAACATGCCTCATGTTATCTCCGGAGGGCCGCAGAGTATACGCAGCCACTTCCCTTTTGGTTGTCGCTTTCGAAGACTGTTTTTTTTAAAATAAACTAGTCTTGTCCTAAACTTAAAGGAGCGTAAATGCCTTCTTTTCGCACCTCCGTGGGGCGAGTACGCTACATCCTCATTGAGGCTGCAGTATACAGAAATGCATAAGAAGTGTGCACCGAAGAGATGCTTTTTAGGGCTGTGCAATAAGCTACGACATTCAAAGGCAGCTCTTCCATCCTTCTGGGAAGTCTGGACACATTCTTAAGTAAAACAATATGTCTTAAATAGCTGGCTTCATTAGCCTATTAACTGCTGAATGACATGAAGCACTAAACCTGAGTGCAATTCGCTGTTAGTTTGCCCGTTTATTGGGTTGATGACTCTGCAATTCTGGTTCACTGTCTCACTATTACTGACTTTTTTTAGACATCTTTTAGTTTAAAAAGGGAATCATACTGTTGGTGTCGCTTTTTCCGCTTTTGCTGCCACCAAACCTTTTACTAACCATAACCTTTGGATTTTTTTACAAAATTCTTATAAGTCCATGTGAGTGACCTCTAACAGTGTAGTGATTGTACCATATGCTTAGTCAGCTGCCTAAACTTTATTTTATTAATCTGGGACTCATGATCTGATTATCTTGTTTCTTCTTTTATGCCAGATCATGTGAACTACTTGGTTAGCTTCATGTATGTCCACTGTGTGCCATCATGACCACCTAAATGACAGCAGTTATGAAAAAGATTGAATATTTTTAATTAGTGTGGGTGGCACTGTGACCTATCCGGCTTGTGTCAGTTTTAGAGCTTCAGTTTCTTCACAAAGCTTCAGAGCATTTGCTGTTTTTCACATCAGCTAGTGGGATCCCCAATACGGATACTGCACCGTCTTTCGTTGAAGCTTCTGGGTGCCTTTAGGATGTCCGGTGCTTCTTTCTCTGTTGTCGTGCAATTTACATCCGCTTCGTTAAACGTGTAGCTGCGGCACCCAGCCACACAATGTTAGAAACTACTTGGCAGTCTTTCATCTTGCTATTAGAGTATCGCTCCTATTCACTATTGTGATTCATGTGTATTCAGCTTTAATGGTAGAGCACTCTCGTAAACTAAATACAGGATCACATCACATAATGTTTCAACAATGCAAACCTCTCTCTGCTTCCATTCCTTGCGTTCAGTCTTCGATTTAGCCGCATTGTGCAGCTGTCAGTTCTTGTACTCGATGTTATGCCATCTTTGTGACTTGCTCGGTGATGTTGACACACATAAAAGTGCAGACTTCTTCGCGTGCAGCTGTCCTAAAAAATAACTATGAATGTCGCTAGAGAGCAGGTTGCTGAACTCAAAATTTATTACCATTTTGTTTTATGCTCTGAAGCTTCTAGACTGGCCCCTGAAGCAATGCGGATCAGTGACCGGAGCTGAGGCGCTACCGCGTACTGCTGCTAGTCTCACTGTGGATGAGTACTGCAATAAGGACAGCATCGGCCTTTGTGGACTTTTTCTGAAGGCGTTCAGTACACGTAATTTCTTATTCTGCTTGACAAGAAACTGTTGTGCAACATAACCTTTGCTGACATTTGAAAATGTAAAATGAATTGATGAATTGCCAGTGCTAACCCGCTCAAATGAAGGCTTCATATTTACTTTGAATTAAAAAAAATTGCAAATACAGCTTGTAGTGCTGAAGAATAATGGCGATTTGGGCTAGTTGGTTTGAATTCTGGATGTTTGGGCTAGTTGGTTTGAAGTGCTGGATGTTTTCGCTTTGACCTAACCTAAAACAAGCCAAATCTGGCCTGTTAGGTCATCTGCAAGCACAGTTACACCACAGTACTGTATGTCATCAGAGGTGAATTCAAAGTCGAACCCACCTCAACTTTTTGAGCGTTGGGTGTACTTTTGACTTCGCATGGACTTCAATTTCTAGCACGTCCGTAATCCTTGAATTGAAATACTTTTTGCTGGTGATACTTTAAAATATTAAAATTTCATAAGGTAAGCCATTCGGTCCATCCTGTCAATTCGTCTGCCTTGTTATGGCTATGTAGGTCAGTTGGACAAAAATATTTATGTGTTGCAAAGTATATAAACGAATACGGATTAGTATAAAGAGAAGGAGGTCCCATAGCACAAGGCTTAAAAGGGACCTCCTGCGAAAAATGTATATGTTGATAACTATAGCAAAATGGCAACTAAAAAGCGGCAAGTCATTATGATAGGAATAAAGGCAAGGCAAACTCGTAATGTAAATTCCAGCTGAAATGGTAATAAAACAGTCTTCAGTAATTTTACATGGCTATGAAAAAATGGCAGCAGAATATTGAACAAAAAGAACTTCAATTAATGATACACCAGACAACTCAAATCTACTTAAAGGTATTAAATGACGATTCTTTAGTGCATAGTGGTACTGAATTTCAAAAATGTATGGCAGCAAATATGGTAGTGTGTTCGCCGTAGTTATTGCGTGTATGTGGCAGTAAAAAAAATGTTGTTAGAAATAAACCTGGTGGGATTAGCGTTTACCAATTGAAATTTTTGCAAGACATTCGCTGTTATGAAACCGTTAAAGTACTTAAATACAAGAATCCCCAGTGTATGTTGGAATAAATTACACACTGTTAGTACACTATGTTGCTGCAGAAGCGGGGACATGATGGTGAATAGAGTACTGAATGTTAGGATGCGAATGACTTGGTTTTGGAGACTTTGAAGTCGGAGGATATAAAATGGATAGGTGTTTGCCCAGTAAGTGATGCATTAGATAATATGATTGTGGATATTGGCGTAGTATAACTTAAGCAAAGTTAAAGCATGGTCGTTTTTTAATTAATGTTCTTATACCATGAGCTATCCTCTGTATTATAAGTGAAATGTGATGATAGTATTTTAGATGACCCTCTAGGAGTACTCCCAAGAATGTGAACTTAGTGGAACAAAGATGTCTGTAGCTCTTGATAGTAATAGCCGGGGTAAGTGAAAGAGCATTATGAGTCGAATTGAAAATAATGAACTGCGTTTTATTTGTGTCAATTGTTAAACCATTAGCTGTGCAACAGTTCTCTAACAATATTGGTGTCCAAGGACTTCTGCTGTGCAATTATAAGAGCTCTTTATATCCCATTGCTAATCTGAGAAAATAGGGGACCACAAGCAGGTCGTTGTGACCAGCACGTCATTGCCGCATTTTGAAATGTGTTTAAAAACCTTCACTTGTACACCATGCTAGACAGCTTGAGAAGCAAACTGCTTTAAGGATCAATAGGCTTTGTCACATAGTCTCCATCAACAGGAGCCCCGCCGCGGTGGTCTAGTGGCTAAGGTACTTGGCTGCTGACCCGCAGGTCGTGGGTTCGATTCCCGGCCTCGGCGGCTGCATTTCCGATGGAGGCGGAAATGTTGTAGGCCCGTGTTCACAGATTTGGGTGCACGTTAAAGAACCCCAGGTGGTCGACATTTCCGGAGCCCTCCACTACGGCGTCTCTCCAAATCATATGGTGGTTTTGGGACGTTAAACCCCACATATCAATCATCAATCAATCCATCAACAGTGGCACTTTTGTACTGCTCTTCTTCACCAAATGGATTCACAATTAAGTAAAAGAGGGTAGCTGTTAGTATAACACTTCATAATTTTGGAGTTGTACGTCTGCACATTTTTAAAACATGAAATTTCGACTTTCTGGATTTCTAAATGTAAACACCTCCTGGAGAGACGTAAAAACTAATATTTTCATGTGGTCATAATGTTGAAGACGGCCGTAGTCGGCGGGGTTGAGACCAAACCTTTTATTTCAGCGATACTTTGCCTGAAGTACGGAAAGCCAAACTACAAGCAATACATAATCTGCCCTGATCGCGGTAAACAGTGCGTCGGCCATCAATAATCTGACAAGCAGTGCAGTGCATCTTATTTTATACAAATGCTATTGAAAATTCGGGGGGTATCGCTGGTGGCCGCGTAAGCACTAGAGTATTCGCGTCCTGTCTACAAACTTAGCAGGGTGATCTCAAGTTATCACGGAGCTCCTGAAAAACTACTGCGCCGAGTGTTGCTTTGAGTTTTTGTGGGTTAAACCCGACTTTATCAAAATAAAACAGACGTGGCAATATGCGTGTACTTAGTTGCCTGGCTTGTCAGTTAGTTGCTAAATTTATCCCAAGGAAAAAGATATTATCCCAAAAGGCAAAAAAAAAACATCTGAATGTGGCGTGTTGTGCTGCATGTGTTATTGCTGTGAGAAATATATAAAGCAATTCACATAACTGTATTAACAATATACGTGAACTTCACATTCCCCAAGCAATTTGCAGTGGCAAGTTATTTTTCAAAATTTCAACACATCTTATGACAGCCTTAATTAATCATCTCATACCCATAATTCTCTGGCAAAAACAATTAACATATGGCATTTTTTTATTTCAGGACAACATTTAAATGTGGATGTGAGGTTTTACATTTGTTTTTAGTATTGTTTTGCAACAAATCACCCAGAGTATGTAGGCATTTGACTCAACTTAAGCCAGAAAATGGATGATTCCAAAGCTTCTCAGGAAATACATTTTATTGATACTAACATTTATAATTTATCCAGGTTGCCACTCGTAATTTAGACAAGAATTTTGGCGCTCACTGAATTTTCTGTCTGGCATATGCTGAATATAAAAATGTATTTTTTATAGTTTGCTTAGTTAACATTATTCCTATCTCAGCAGTGTTATTTGTGCTGTTAGACCTTGTGTTTTTATCATTATTGCACAAATAATGCAATAATAAACAAGGGAGTTCTTATGAATATGTATTATACTTGGTTAACTGATGTAAGCTAAGAGTAAAAAAGATGTGCAATAAAGTGATTCTTCTTGCTAATGGACGAGAAGATTAAGAGCAACTTTAACCAAATACACCTATGTTTTTACTTGTATTCCATGTCACGAATCGGCAACACTTGTAGCCAGGCGCATTTTCTTTTTTCCAATTACGTACCTTGAGGCATATGCAAGGGTGTGTTCTGTGACAGATGGAATACAGCACAAAAAGAAAAAGCAACTCGTGATGTTGACAGATGCCCAATCACATTCACACAAAAGGATGCTGGGTTATTAGTAGCGACAACACTACTACGGGTGTGCAAATATTTAAATAACGAACCAAATAGCAGTCGCTAGTCAATTTTAATTTTACATACACAAAATACCCAATATTTAAAAAATAATTGGCTCCTATTGGACAACCCTGAAGCAGCAAAACATGGGATCAGCTGAAGGTTTATTTTCTTTTCATATTCCCTGAACTACAACAATAAAGCAGCCCAAGTATTGGCAGCACTATTGATTCTACAACCATTACCAGATAAAGAATTTTTGCTGCAAACTGCACTTCAGTTTTTACAGTGGTGGAACTGCCTCGCATTAATCTTTTCCTTTTTTATCGTAGCTTCACGAATAAAAATACATGCCAGTAATTCTTTTGATCACGCAAATTGTTCTTACATATACAGCTTTCAACACTTGATTTTTACATGCTCTCTGTGCCAAGGTATATGTTGGGATAATTTTGACGGTTCCAATAAATCTTTAGCTGAATGCATGGTGTTTGGTTCAAAATTGTTCAGATTTTATGCTGAAATTTTTACTTAAAAGCTGGTAACACAGTTTCAACTTAAATAATGGAGTTGCTGTGGTATTTCGACATACAGTTGAAAAGTATTTCGAAGGCTCTGGTCACTGCAGTATACAAGCTTATCACAGTTTTCATAATTGTAGTATTATTTGGTGACAACTCGTGAATACTTATTTCAAGTAAACTGTTGTGGAGTTCTAGGGTTATTTTTAAAAGGTTTGCTTTCCATTTCAAACCTATCAGAAGAGTATTAGGTTCGTTTAAGCATTATACTTGGTTATACCATTATTAAATTCATATTGAGTTCGCTTTTGCCACTTGAAAACCACTTGCTTGCGCGCGTCTGTAGTATGATATAATGCTTATGCTGTCAACACTTTACTGCTTTACATGCGTGCATCGCGGTGAAGGGAGCAAAAAAAAGCTGGCAAAAGGCGGGTTCTTTACATGCACAACATGCAGTAGATTTTGAAGTGTATTTGGCCTAGAGGGAATATGCTGTCACCCGCGTCCTTCTCTTCTAATAATAGCGCGGCCTCTCGCTCCTCATGCGAACGGAATTGCTTGCACGTTGATAGAGTGACACTACGAAGACATTCGTTTGCAGGTCTATCGAGAAGCTGCTACAGATATTCGTGCTTCTCATTTAGCATCGCTATCATAACCAGTAGCGATGGCATTCACTAGGAGTAGCCTAAGATATGCCAGAGTGAGTGCAAGCTGAGCGATCGAGTGACGTGCGCGACGTAGGCACTCAAGTGCTCCGAAACTGGCTCTTTGAGCTTCAGCGAATGCTTATCGAGTTACAATTATCGTTAAATAGCCCGCTCATGAACTCTTCAACCCGTCATCATCCATTTTTTACTGCATATCTGCACCGACTTCGATGCTTTCGGTGATCGTTGCAAACGGAGCGATGAGTCTTTCCGCAGCGTCGACACAGGCGTGCGCACAGCGTTTCTGTAGCACCTTGGTAGCACCAACTAGTTGATAGCGCCGTCTTCCCATTCATCGTAGGCGGTTTGCCTGTAGGTGTGGGAGCGTCAACTTTGTTCTCGCCTTCTCCGCGGTGTCTTTATCAGCTCTGCCCCCACCCGACACACGAACCCTGCAACATCGTTACAGAACAGTGGGTCCGGCGGCACGATCGCGATGACACCAACTCACCACACGCCTCTATCCTTTGTGCAGCTATTAGTCATGGCCTGCTGCTCCTGCGGTGCTATCACCAATGCTTCCGCGGCAATGACTGCTACCCGAGCTCACCGCTTCGGCAACACCATGGCTGGTCCATCGTCGTCCTTCTGGAAGGCTTCGTCGGCACGTCTTGTCGGTGATTCCATGCGTGTTCGTCCTTGGAACCCTCCATCCGGCCGCCGGCCTCTGCTCGACGACTATGCTGGTGAGCGGCTATGCCACCCAATGACCACGTCCGCAGGGCACAGCCTTGCATCTGACGCCGTGCATCAACAATGGTGCCTGGCTCCCGCTGCCTTGCCTGTGCGGCCCCCCACGGTGCTGCGCATGCTTCGTCCGGGACCACGCGCTCTCGCCATTCCTACACGTGACTGCACCTATATAAATCGCCGTGACATCATCGCTGCTTTCAGTGGGTCCGGCGGCACGATCGCGATGACACCAACTCACCACACGCCTCTATCCTTTGTGCAGGTAACAAACCGCTTTTCCTTATTCACTAAACCCCCGCGTTACCGTGGTCTTTTAGTGCTGCCGGGCCCACATGCAGCGTTTGCCATTCTTTGCGACTGTGTGAATATCATCATGAGTCTCCTGCAACTGTCTGGCGATGTCGAACTAAACCCAGGGCCTGCCACTCGTGCCTCTGCCGGTGACGACCATTCAGATGTGTTAGCAGCCTTGCGCGAACTAAAAACAGGCCAATCAGCACTACTTAGCGAAATCAAAGGTATCCGAGATAAACAGGCTGATAACGATAAAATGCTGAAAGACATAAAAGAGAGACTTACGAAAATTGAAGGGGAGTGCCAATCGCTGACGGCGATCAAAGCTGACGTGAAGAGTGTGCATGCACTCGCGGAGGCAAACGCGCATCAGATTGAGCAGCTGACTGCACGCACTGATGACGCCGAAGATAGAGCGCGGCGAAATAACTTAGTGTTCTACGGGATAGATGATGAATCTAACGAAAGTTGGGCAAAATCTGAGGAAAAGATTATCAGGTTTTCAAGCGAGCACCTCAAATTAACTATTGCTCCGAAAGACATAGAACGCGCACACAGACTCGGTACCTTTTCGCCGAACAAAACTAGACCAGTTCTAGTAAAATTCACCCATTTCAAAGATAAGGAAAAGGTACTAACTGCTAGTAGAGATCACAAGCATCCCAATGTTAACATTGTGCAAGATTTTTCACCAGCCACACGCCTAGCCCGTAAAAAACTGGTCGAGTTCAAAAAAACTCAAACTTTTCCCAGCAGCCTTCGTCATAACAAACTTGTAGCAGGGAAGAACACCTACGTGTATGACCCGGTTAATCAACAAGTCGTTCTTCGCACGCCGTAGCAGTTAGCTAGTGGTTGCCCTTACGGTCCCAAGGACTATTTATCGTTTCTTTTTACTAATATCAGGAGCGTACTACCAAAGCGGGATATCTTGTCCTGTTTAATTGACTCTTCAGATTCCAACGTTATAGTGCTAACCGAAACGTGGTTAAACTCGTCTGTCATCAGCGGTGAAATATTCCCTTCTTATCCAGATTTCAATATTTTTCGTACCGACCGAGATGGCAGGCGTGGTGGTGGCGTGCTCATTGCTACTCACCGTGACCTTGGCTGCTATCGTATCAATATACCAACCTCACTCGAAATGGTGTTTGTGTGCTGTAAAGCCATTCAACCCCACGTAGTCTTAGGTGCATGTTATCGCCCACCTGATTCCGACAGTACATTTATACCAATGTTTCATGACGCGCTACAATCACTAAAGATTCATTTCCCTAATGCACCAGTTGTCCTATTCGGCGACTTTAATTTTCCGAACATAGATTGGTCTGACCTCGTCCTTGTCACATCGAAACAAAACATTGAAAGCAACTTCGTCGATACATGTTTAACATTCGCTTTAACTCAAATTGTTAATGCAGCAACGAGGCAATCTAAACACTCAGCCAATATACTTGATCTAGTACTAACAACCCATCCTGATAGAATCACTTCGCTTTCGTACCTCGACGAAATCAGCGACCATAAGGTCATTCATGGCACATTCCAATGTAGGCTGAAGCGCCCAGACAAAACAAGAAAAAAGCTTACCTTATACGATAAGGGTGATTATAATAATTTCAATAAAGAACTAACAAAATTCTGTCAGTTTGTAGTTAAAGATTTTAACAAACGATCTGTCACTGAAAATTGGTTAATGTTTAAATCTAAAATGCATGAGCTTATTAGTACTTACATTCCAACAATTACGATTAGTGAACGTAGCACATCCCGCTGGTTTAATCCTGAACTCAAGAGGCTCAAAAACAAAAAGAAACGACAATTTCGCGCCGCAAAAAACAGCAACAATCCTGTGGCGTGGCAAAAATACCAGACTACCACGAAACTATTCTGCTCTGCCATCGATAAAGCGAAGCGGCTGTTTAATAATACCACCTTGCCCAACTTACTCCGCACTAACCCAAAACAATTTTGGAGAGTGATTAACCCGCGAAACGAAAACAAATGCATATCAATAATGGATCCAACTGGACAGCCTATCGCGAATAATGCAGTAGCAGAAGAACTAAACCGTACCTTTTCTTCCGTTTTCACCAGAGAACCGATTGAAAACCTCCCTGATGTCTCCCCCCACAACTACCCTACCATGCCGGACGTCATTTTTTCACCTCAGGGCATCCAGAAAATTATCGAATCGTTAAAACTTACATCATCCTGCGGCATCGATGGTATAAATGCTAAGGTGCTCAAAAACACCAAAGAAATCACCAGTGTCATTCTTTCCTATATTTTTCAGCAATCACTCTCATCCGGCATCGTTCCTCACGACTGGAAAGTGGGTAAGATCGTTCCGGTTCCTAAGCCTGGTTCATCTAGTTACCGGCCAATTTCCTTAACCAGCGTCTGTTCAAAAATAATGGAACATATAATTCATTCACAAATCGCTAACTTCCTTACCTCAGTTAAATTTTTTCACCCTAACCAACATGGATTCTAAAGGGGACTCTCATGCGATACTCAGCTTGCACTATTCATCCATGACTTAAGCGCTAGTGTAGACCTTAACATACCAGTTGACGCCCTTTTTATTGACTTTGAGAAAGCCTTTGACAAAGTTCCCCACAACCGCCTACTACTAAAACTCTCCCAATTAAGCCTTAACCAACTTGTCTACAATTGGATTCAGGACTTCCTCACTAACCGTCAGCAATTTGTTGAAGCTAACGATACGCCCTCTTCCCTTTCCAACGTAATCTCCGGTGTGCCACAAGGTACAGTTCTAGGACCCCTCCTCTTCTTAATTTACATCAATGATTTACCCGATAACATTTCATCTAACATCCGCCTCTTTGCCGACGACTGTGTAATCTACCGACCTATTACTAACGTTTCAGATACAATTACTCTCCAGCAGGACCTACTAAAGCTGGACGAGTGGTGTCGCAAATGGCTCATGGTATTAAATACTAATAAAACTGCACTTATTTCATTTCACAGACGCCAAAACTTACCCACCACTAACTATAATATTAATGGCTCCATAGTTTCTTCCCTAAGTTCCATTAAATATCTCGGTGTTAACATTTCACAGAATCTAAACTGGTCTTTTCACGTAAGTAAAATAGTTAACAATGCTAACAGAGCTCTCGGTTACCTTCGTCGTAACTTGCATCTTGCCCCTCCATCAGTCAAATTACTAGCCTACAAAACACTAATTCGCCCAAAACTAGAGTACGCATCCGCCATTTGGGACCCATTCCAAATTAACCTAAGTAAGTCCATCGAACTAATTCAAAACCGAGCAGTTAGATTCATCTACTCAGATTACTCGTATCATACCAGTGTTACCACCCTTAAAAGAATAGCAGATCTACCTAACCTTGACCTACGCCGTAAGGTTTCCAGACTATCCTTGTATCACAAAATGTATCATACGTTTCATTACAACTGTCCCATTCAATCAGCTCATCGTACTTCAGCCCGCACAAGCCACCACAAGGCCGTGTACCCACCTCCTGCATGTACCACAGCCCACCATCACTCCTTCTTCGCTCAAGCAGCCAGGGACTGGAACGATCTTCCCCCAAGTGTCATCCATCATAGCACCACGGATAGATTTAAAAATGCCATAGAATCATTGTTTTATTAACCCTATATTGTTTGCCCACACCCTCATGTAAAGCCCCCTGTTGGGTGGCCTTTGAGGTATATTAAATAAATAAAATAAATAAACACCTACCAGACCAGTCCTCTTGGGCACAGCCATGTTTGCTGACGACATCACGCACGATCCAATGAGCGTACAGCTTCCGAGAGCCTTGTAAGAGCGCATGGTGCAGTGCATTGTGTGTGTGTGTGGGGGGGGGTCTATCCGCTCGCCTTTGTTAACTTGCAACCGGATGAGGCCCGATCAACTGGCTGATTCTCATTCTCAAGGGCTGCAGAAATTAGACGTCTCTTCCTTCATCTAACCACTAACCATTCGTCATCTAACCATTCTCAAGCTAGCGGCTTAATTGAACGTTCGGGAAGTACCATTCATCGTGCTTTGTCTCCGCAGGTCGTGCGGCTTCATGTAGACAACGCAGTACGCAAACCGGTGCCTCGTAACGATTTCGTCATCGTCGTGGTGACTACGCTTGCTCGATCAACAGACTATGTAGTAAACCGGTACCCCGTAGCGATTTCGTGAACATTGTGGTGACTGCTAGATCGACAGACGTCGCAGGCTGCAATGCGCTGCGTTGCAACACCAGGTAAGCAGTCATCTCAATTGTTTGAAGTTGTACTCTGCCCTGTTGGTCGCTATCCCATATGTAATAGCCAGAAATACCTGTACAGTACCGACGCCTCCTAGATTTCCTGTGCCTGCAGGATTATCGGCGGTCACTTGGGAAGCGGCGGTCGTCGAAACTACGGTGGTCGCATCACTCAAGTAGGGGTGTCTTCAAATGAGTTTTCACGGTTTTGGAGCTTATATTCAACAAAAATAACGTAAAAAAAGTATTTAAAAAGCGCAAAGTAGTTAATATGAACCCTACGTAAGTGACACCGTCATTCAGCAAACAACTTTTTCAGTACAAGGCATAGCCTCTGAAATTAGTAGCAAACGCCAAAACTGCTGAATAGGCAGGTAGATAGGCAGTTTTGGCCCTGGAGATAAGCAAAAACTGCTTATCTCCAAGGCCAAGTACAAAGACCCTTACTCCTACGTAGGCAGCGCCTCCATAGATGACGGGCGTTTCGCGCTTATCCGACAGGCAAGGGATATCTAGGAGGCGTTGGCAGTACATATTGTTATGGTTGAATTAAATGATAGGTGGGTTTATTTACAGGATGAGGATGAAGTTTGGCAGTCACGGTAAAGATGGAGTCCTCAGGCCGCACCAGACAACGTCGTCTTTCTCCTCTACCTACCCGGCACATACTACAGCCCGGCTCATACCGTAGCAATCCCCGGTTCACAGACGAAGCCCGCTGGGCGAGTTTAAGTTACTGGCGGGATGAAACTTCTTGAGGCGAGCCTTCGTTCGATTTGACCGACGAGAAGGTGTCGTCAAGCGTGCCACAACGTACGTCAAGTCAGTCAAGCGATCTACAATGACGTAGGGGCCTTCGTACTGCGGTAAAAACTTCTGACAAAAACAAGGTTTTTGTTGGGGGGTCCCCAACCACACGAATTCACCTTTGCGGAATGAAATGACATCAAGGCGTTGATCGTACCGTTGCTTGGAGCAACCTAGTGATGCCCGTGTGCGCAAGCGAACAATTTGGAGGGCTTCTTCAGCCCGGCACATTGTTTCGGCCACGGACTCATCGGTATGGAGCTTAAATGGGAGGATTGTATTAAGAGAGCTGCGTGGTGATCGAGCGTAGCGCAGGTAGATGGGCGTCAAGTCCGTGGTCTCGTGCTTCGCTGTATTGTATGCGTAAGTAATAAATGGTAAGATCTCATTCCAGTTTTTGTGATTGAATGCGACGTACATAGCGAGCATGTTAGTAAGAGTTCAATTGGTACGTTCTACAAGAACATTCGTTTGGGCATGGTATGGTGTCGAATGTCTGAACTGTGAAGTGCAGAGGCGAAGCAATTCTTCCACAGCGTCCGCGATGAATTGGCGACCATGGTCACTGATGATTACTTGAGGTGGACCATGGCGAAGAACAACGAAGTGTAACAAAAAGGCAGCGACGCCATCAGCTGTGGAAGATGGTATCGCAGCGGTTTCGGCGTATCTTGTAAGGTGGTCGATGCACACGATTATCCTGCGGTTGTTGTTCGAAGATCGTGGAAACGGGCCTAATAGGGCAATGCCCACTTGCTCGAAAGCCGTAGTTGGCGATTCTACTGGGTGAAGAAGGCCGTGCGGTGCACCGGTAGGTTGTTTGAGACACTGGCAGTTCTCGCAGCTCGAGACGTATTGTTTCGTGAAATCTCGCATTCGATGCCAGTAAAAACGCTGCTGCACTCGTTGCAGAGTGCGAATGAAACCAAGATGTCCTGACGTTGGATCATCGTGCATAGTACGGAGAACGTTGCATCGAAAGCTTTGAGGTACAACCAGTAACCCAGGCAGCACCCCGCCATTGGACCAATCTTTGACCAACATCGGCTAACATCGGCACCGACGTCGGGCCGACGTGGGAAGTGCAACTCCTTCCAATGTCGACCCGACGTTCAAGCCAATGATGGACCGACGTTTTATCGATGTTTTAGCCAGTATGCAACCAACATTGGGCCTCTGTATATGCCGACGAAGGCCCATCATATTGCCGACAAAGCTGCCAATGTTCGGCCAACATTGGGCCATATTTCAGCTAATCACATGCCATTTTTATACCAATGTTTGCTGCACGACGAATATTGGCTACCGATGTACGACTGACATTGGACCAATCCAGGGCCACATTGCAACCAATCAAATGCCGTTATTACACCGATGTTTCCTGCACGACGAATATTGGCTACTGATTGGCTTGCCATTATGTAACCATTATTAGTAGGGAATTTTCCTTACCGGAAGATTAAACAATATGCCTCGATGACCTGCACTTGTAGCTTTGCAGCCCTGTATACTTGGGGCAACAGAAAATTGAATGCTGAGAACTGAAAGCAGTTACTCGATCTATTTCATCTTTTATACCCCATTCTCTTTGCTAACACTAGAAATGTAGTTTATTAACTTACCAATCAATTTTTTGCAATAGCGAGGGTTTAATTTGGTACTGGTATTTGGTGCAGCCGATTGAAAAAAGTCCTTAGGAAGTAAATTCTGAAAGCATATGTCCCCCACATGATAATCGAGAATATTCATACAGTTTAGAGCATTTTTTTGTAACTAAAACATGGTGATGGTGCTTCCGACTCAGCATAAGCTAGCTGAACAGTGCACCACCGACAGTCTTCAGACCATTTATTCTTTGTTTTTTTTTATTTATTAGGTACAAGAAAATATATACATTGTAAAAAATATATACACAACTTAAAAAGGCCCGCTCTACTGCAGGTCAGGCTGTGTTTGCTATAACAGTGTTGAAGCCCGGACGATAAACAAAGAGAGAAAATTCCCAGCAGATGCGCTAATACGGACTGTGCAGGCTGACATTTGGCCCATCATGCATCAGGGACTTCGTAGATGCGCCTGTGCAGCCGGGAGCCCTGCATTCAAGCATGCTAAGCAAGACTGTTGACCACTGTACAATGACACATTGCTTCAAATTTTCAAAATTTCATTTCACAGACTTCTGCACAAGGTTCTTACACTCTTGCATGATTTTAACACAAGCTTCTCTCAATCTTGCGTGATTTTCGTCAGAACATATAAATTTTGGAAGCTGTATGTCCCCAGAAACTTGCACAATACAAATAGCATACATTAAAGTCCATCACCTAATACGTGCATAGTGTAACAATGAAAAGAAACTCACGCACGGTTTGCTCCGAGCCTTCCCCCTGCGGTGCCTCCTTGTGCCTTCGAGAGCACTGTACAGCTAGAGCAAAGTAGCATCAATCCAGTGTTAATGGCAGGTTAACAAGACAACAAAACTAACCCCCATATTCATAAACGCTCCTCGACTCGACTTACGCCAGTTGCTGAGTAATTCGTTTTGCACAACAGTCCATCATGAATGCGAATGCGACCACTGCCTTTGAGGTTCCGAGCGTCAACAAACAAAGGGTCTAAAGATAAAACATTCACTTGTTCTCGTTTGAAGATATTGGCGTCAGGAAACGTGTGAGAGACCGCAGCAAATAGATGTCGAGAGTATCTGCCCCGTCTTCCGTCGTGTACATAGGTAGGCGAGAAAGGCAATCAGCGTCCGAATGACATCGTCCACTTATGTACGTAATGCTGAAGTCAAATTCTTGAAGGCGTAAAGCCCATCGAGCAAGGTGGCCAGAAGGGTCTCGGAGGGTAAGAAGCCGATATAATGAATGATGGATGGTTGGTCACAATGGTGAATGGACGACCGTAGAGGTAACATAGAAACTTCTGAATGGTGAATACAGCCGCTAAACATTCTTGCTCTGTCACCGTATAATTCATTTCAGCCTTGCTTAGAGATAAACTCGTATAAGCAACAACATAATCTGCATTATCATGGCACTGAACAAGCACACCTCCGATGCCAATTCCACTTGCGTCACTGCGCACTTCTGTCGGAGCAAAAGAATCGAAATGATGAAAAATAGGCTCAGATTTCAGTAGAAGTTTCAGTTCAGAGAATGCGGCATCACAATCAGGTGTCTATTCGAATGGGCTGTCTTTTCGCAACAAGCTCGTCAGTGGGTGTACTACGTCCGCGAATTGAGGAACATTTCGCCGCGAATCGAGCGGCGAAAGTAGAAACATAGGCCCAAGAAGCTGCGAAGTTCCTTCAGTGTCTGGGGTGGTTTGAGTGTGCCGACTGCTTCAATTTTGCGGGGATCTGGCCTGACACCATCGTTGTCAACCAGGTGACCGAGGACTAAAGCTTGTCGTTCACCAAACCGGCATTTCTTAGAGTTCAAAATCAAGCAAGCCTTTCCGACACAGTCTAAAACAAGGCTTAAACGGACGTTGTGCTCTTCGAAGGTACGCCCAAAAATTACGACGTCATCCAGGTAGCAAAAGCACACCTCCCATTTAAGACACGAAGGACAGAGTCCATAAGCCTTTCAAAAGTGGCGGGGGCTTTGTAAAGCCGAAATGGCATCACATTGAATTGGTACAGTTCATCAGGCGTCACGAATGGTGTCTTCTCCTTGTCTGAAGGGTGCATAGGTATCTGCCAATATCCTGATTGTAGGTCTATTAAAGAAAAGTACGAAGCCGAGTGTAAGCAGTCAATAACATCGTCAATCCTATGCAGCGGATATACATCTTTTTTGTCACCGTGTTGAGTCTTCTGTAGTCAACGCAGAACCGCCAGGCACCATCTTTCTTCTTAACCAAGATGACCGGTGCTGCCCACTGGCTACACGACTCTTCACTGACACCCTTCTTAAACATTTCCTGAACCTGGTCGGCAATAACGTTTTGCTCTGATATCGACACTCGGTGAGGCTTTTGCCGGATCGGATGGGCAGTGCTGGTGGCAATCCTATGGTGAGAACGAGAACATGGTAAAGGTAGTGGCTTCTCCTCTTGGCAAAAGTCAAACACAGAAGCATGTCGCCTCAACAGATGGCGTAACGTCTGCTGCTCATGTGACCGCAAAGTGGCGCTAATCATGCCTAGGATCTGCGACTTGTAAGAGCAACTGCGTTTGCCAGAGACTGTACCTTTCTCGCTTTCATCCATGTTAACGACCGCTACAGAACCTTCAGTGGAATCGTCGAAGACGCCAAGCTTCATTCCTCGAGGGAGCACAACCGGCATTGGCGAACAGTTCAGGGCCCACAGAAAGGTTGCTCCTCCATCAACAGATACCAAATGTGGCAGATTCTGGGGCGAACACCGCAACTGACCTTATTGACCATGGCGGCACTGTCAGCTCATCGGAAACAATCAGAGCGTCCTTCGCGGCCTGCGGCGCCTCATCGATGAGGGCAAGAACAATGTCACCGCTCAAGGAAAGTTCACCGCTTCCACAGTCGACGAAAGCGCCACATTCTTGGAGAAAGTCAAGACCGAGAATCACATAGTTGGTACAACGTCAGCACAAGAAACTCTGTTGGGAACACCTTTCCTGCCAATAAAACATTGACGGCACAAACTTTGACAGGATGAAGTACTTCCCCACCAACACCACGAAACCTTGTTGATTCGCCCCAGGAAAACATAACTTTGCGGCCAATGCGACTTTTCAAAGAAAACCTCATAACTGAAATCGTAGCACCAGTGTCCACCAAAGCACTTGTACAAAAGCCATATATTTTCACACGTATCTTGGACATTATAACTGGTGGAGGCATCTGAGGCAAATCCTGTTGTGCGATCTCACCTCCATCGGTCACGCTGGCTAGTTTCCCGGCGGCGGCGATGAAGACAGGCGTCGTACCGGCGAAGGGGAACGATGCAGTCGGCCAGACGGAGGCGTAAAACTACAGTCAGAAGCAGGAGAACTGCCACGGTTATTTCCCCACCGTGAGGTACTCCTGGAATAGGCGGGCCAATGACCGTTGATGTGACCAGTGCCCGCTGGCGGAAACTCTGATGGAAAATGGTATCCGGATGTCAGCTCTCTCTGTGGATGACAGAGCTGAGCAATATGCCCAGTGATACCGCAACGGTATCACACAGGGCCTTGGCGGTATGCATTGTACTCCTGGAAGGCATTGCACTGACGTGGTGGTGGTACAGGTACATCTTCGTTCGGGTCGTAATAGGTGTAGGCTGGCTGATAGGGGTAACTGAAGCGGTCTTCGTACCTCGGCAGCGAATAGTTATTGCACTGTGACCTCGGTGGTGAGGGTGGCCTGTAGTTGCAGTCATCGATGCCTGCTGCGGCAATTGACACGGGAAGGCGAGAGGGAGGCGGTGCGGGTGTAGCTTCGTATGGCGTAGGGCGAGCGTGTCGAATGAGCTCTTCTCGAACGATCTGGCGTATTGTCGACGCGAGATCAAGTGGCGTGTATTCGTCAACACTTGCGATGGTGGTTACATTCGGTAGGCGGCCGAACTTTGGGGCGATACGTCGCATCTTGAGGGTCTCGAATGTGCGACAGTGGCTTATGACGTCGGTTACCGCAGCAAGGCTATCCTTGCTGATGAGTAACTGATACACGTCCTCCGCAACGCCCTGAACAAGTGGCCAACTTTGTCTTCCTCTGACATAGAAGGGTTGACAATCTTGCAGAGCTTCAAGATTGCCTCGACATGGGTCTTGCACGTCTCTCCTGGTATGTGAGCTTTCTGCAGTAACGTTTGTTCCGCTTGCTTTCTCTTAGCTACGGAGTCTCCGAAGCACGCTCTTATTTCGAAAACGAAGCGATCCCATGACGTTAGAGCATCTTCATGGTTCTCGTACCACACAAGTGCTTTGTCTGTTAAGAAAAATACTACATTGGTCAGCTGGGTCACCGCGTCCCACTGGTAGTATCTCCTCACCCGTTTGTAGTGTGTGAGCCAGTCGTCCAAGGCCTCGCCAGATTTACCATCGAATGTGCGAGGCACTATCAGATCCTGACGCAACCAGGAACCAGCCGCACGCGAGGGCGTCTCACCGTTGCCGGGGGCGTGTCACCACTGCCGACATGAGCTTACCTCGGTTTTTCGCGCAGGTTCTTATCGGAAGCCTGCCGATTCCACTGCCTGGTTTCTTCAATGAGAGCGGAGGCCTGCCATTGTCTGCATTTTCTACGATACAGTTAAATGCGCGTGATCCAATGCAGATGTCGTTTCCTCTGGTAAACGAAAATCAAGTGCCGACATTGGATTCTTTCAAGCATCAGGCCTGACAACCACCTTCGTCAACTGATACAGCAGGGGCGGAGCCTCTACTAAAGCATCACTTCGACAGACTGCTACTGGGGCGTGTCACCACTGCCGACAAAAGCTTACCTCGCTTTTCAGCGCAGGTTCTTATCGGAACCCTGCTGATTCCGCTGCCCTTCTTCAATGCGAGCGGAGGCCTGCCATCGTCATCATTTTCTACGATATGGTCAGATGCATGCGATCCAATGGTGATGTCGTTTCTTCTGGTAAACGACAATCAAGTGCCAACGCTGGATTCTCTTAAGCATCAGGCCTGACAGCGACCTTCGTCAACAGATACAGCTGGGGCGGAGGCCCCACTAAAGCATCACATCGACATACTGCTACTGGGGCGTGTCACCGCTGCCGACATGAGCTTACCTCGCCTTTTCGCGCATGTTCTTATCGGAACACTGCTGATTCCGCTGCCTGGTTTCTTGAATGCGAGCGGAGGCCTGTCATCTTCTTCATTTTCTACAATATTATCAGATGCGTGCAACCCAATGGTGATGTCGTTTCCTCTGGTAAACGACAAGCCAGTGCCAACGTTGGATTTTTCAAGCATCTGGCCTGGCAACCACCTTCGTCAACTAATACAGCAGGGGTGGAGGCCCTACTAAAGCATCACTTCGACAGACTGCTACTGGGGCGTGTCACCGCTGCCAACATAAACTTATACACAACAAAAACCTATAAAAAATAAGCCATTCAAGAAATTTTTAAGGCTAATTATCCCCATTGTCAGGTGCTGCTTCCTCGAGGCAAAGATATTTCAGCAAAATGTATTCTCCGTTTCTACCCATCCATGCAAAATACTTGCTCCCTCCTGCCCCTCATTTCTTTCTGTTTCATGGGCTTTTGGATGATTGCCCCTTTTACCCAGGCGCAACCCATTTTGAGGGATTGGCTTTTAACTCACCCAATTCAGCGTGCCGACTCCTCGTTTTCATCTCCCCGTTTTCGCATGTGGCCTTCTCTGCTTTGTTGAAGTTGGAGGAGAGGGTATGAAGAATATACAAAATGCACTACGGTAGGCAAGGGATTAATTTTGTCCTTGTCGGTACAACATATGTGAAATGTTTTGTGGTCATTTGCTGACTGTTAGCACCAGTGTATCCCACATTCCCTTCATCTTGATAAATCTGCCCTACACAATTCAGATAGGTCGGCAGTTGCAGCCTTTAAGAAGTCGGCATGTTGAGACGATGGCTCTAGCGACAACCCGTGTTTACAAATGTTTCATCTCTTTAAGCTTGTCTTCCTTCCAACTTCTGTGTTTTTTGGTGTCATAACATGACACATCTGATTTTTAAAAAAATAATAAAACTGGTACTGCCTTGTATACTCTATGTTAATAATAGCTCATATTTGTCAAAATTTTGGTAGATTTTCGATGCACCCATTGTCTTGGTTTCTTAAGAGCAATCATTTGACTGAGTTAGTGAAACAACGATTGCTCTTCTTGGTTTATTTCTTGCCATCTTTTGTTTATTTTCTGCCATCTTGCGTCTACACACTAGTACGTATTATACTAACACTGAAAATATGAAAGAAACAAAAAGAATGCTGTTCTTCCACTGCAGCACCGAAATTAGGATATTTAGTACTTGCGTCTTTTTATTTTATTACCAGCATGTCAAGTGCCGGAGACATCAGTACTGGCTAACCAATGAAGAGTTCATTCCTGGGCGAAGGTGAAAAGCATCCCCCCCCCCCTCGCCGACGCTAATCGACAATTTTTTTCAGTTCTTCATTAATTCTAATAGCATAACAATTCGAAAAGTGGGCCAAATGTGACATACCGCCCTAATTTGTTATGCAGCACTGAGCAGCTGACTCGCCCGTCACTCAGTGTCAGCGCAGCCGATTTTACCTGGTTGAAACGCTCTCGCTGTAGATCGGGCACAGCAGAAGAACGATACGTGATCCTAAAACCACCAACGTGTTTATATTACACACATAATAAATGTAAATCATGATTACATGTATCGCAACAAGAGAAATACTCATCATGTACGGCGGAAGTACGGCAAATAATGAAAGTCTTATTTTTATTGTCAAGATCTCTAATAGCCTTTACAATAATCTCATCAGGCTGCAGTAAAAACCGAGCAACTTGCGCAGCGAGAACGTTTTCGAATTGTGGTACAATAACACAGAGCGGTATTACAACCACTGCCACGAAATTAATTGTGCAAAAGCGCGTTCACCCGGAGATTAGTTAGAGATTGACAGCTTACCCTTCCTTGACACGAGGTGCACTATAAACCTGCGAACATTTGTGTTCATCACTCTCGTCACTGAAGAGTGGATTTATCGTGAGGAAGAGTGCTAGCCGCAAATAAACACGTAGCTTGAACTTCGCGCTGGTTCAACGACAAAACTGGAAGCCGCCATGACACTTTGACTCACGAAAAACAGACGCAGTGCCAACGAGCCAACATAAGCCCAAGTTGTTGCAAGCGAAATTCAACGCAGCTACCACCTCAAACACAGCAGCGATGACCAGCGATTTGTGCTTAATAGTTTTCGTTTTTAATCTGTCATTTTAAATGTTTGACGAAAACAATCTCTTCACATGCTTGAATAGCTAAGTCATCATCACCAGTAAGACATCGAAAATTTCATGCGGAACTTCAAGGCACCCAAAATGGACATTTTTATTGTTATTAATAATATTGATATTATTATAACTTGCAGAGAAATAACAAGGCTCATCTGAAAATGGAGCAGAGCTACAGTAACACGCATTCTCAGCACTGCCTTAGAAAACTCGTATGCGAATCCTTAGGACAATAAAAAAAATGTGACATAGAGTAAATGAACAAAATCATAACTACATTTATTCCTAAAACGCAACTGCAGTTAGGTTAAAGCACTAGGCCAAAAAATGAACAAACAATCCCAAATCATAAAAAAACAAAAAGAAACAACAATCTACAAAAGATACCCACTCAAGATCTAAAGTTGAATTAACTGAGCTAAAAGGGCTGAGTAACAAAAAAATACCGAAATGAGGATTTATATCACCAAAGAATTAGACGAAGAATTCAAAAAAAGCACAGAGCCTGACAACAGAACACTTAAACTCCATGAGTGAATAGAAACAAAGTTAGAAAGAAACATAAATTCAGAAGCCTAACCAGAAACAAATGTGCTTGGATACCATACCCTGAGAGAATGGAATAGAGCTCTAAAAACATGACCAACGAAAAACCATGCAGCGAAACTGTTCACCCAATCAAAGATGGAGATCTCGTGTTTAAAAGCTTGTGACACTTTCTGCACAATGCCTCACGTACTGGCGAATTAAATGTACAACCTTACTGTAAAAATTCCAATACCAAACAAATACAAAAAAGAGGTGAAAGATTTGAAAAATTATACACAGATCTACAGATGTCCTACTGTGGATTATAGTCATGCGCTGTCAAACTGAAAAATCTGCCAAACGGAATACATCCATTAACATAGCTTGCAGAGACTAAGAAAAGGCATTAGACTCGGTAGAGATACAGCAGTCTTAGAGTAGCTAGTGCATAATTCATGCATGAATACCCTAGCCAACATCTACAGAAAGTCCACAGCAGACAGACAGACAATGAACTTCATTAAGGTCTTGAGGGGCGACTAGAAAAGTCCTTTTATGGGGGAGGAGCTGTCTCAGAGCAGAAAAATTTTATTCGTGAAGTGGATCTGGCAAGGAGACGAAATCTGAGCAATATTTACAGCATGCTTATAAGAAATATTTCAGGCACCATGTTGATAAGAAACACGAATAAATATTTACAAAGAATATTTCGGTACTTATGCTTTGCGAATGACATTTTGCTTTTGAGCAATGGTGTTGTTGAACTACAATACACTGAGGGTCTAAACCGAGAAAGTGTTCAAGTAGGACTACAGATAAATAAGTAAAAGACAAGGATCTAATGTTAGGAGGCCAAACAAGAGAGCAAGAGTTCGCAATGACACATGAGAATTCTTACAATATATATGTATTTAAGTCAGATATTCACAGGACACACTACTCATGAGAAGGAAATTCACCAAACAACATGGATGGGCTAAAGCTTCAATGGCAGACATTCCAAAATTATAAAAGGTAATTTACAACTGTCCCTGAAGCAAAAAGTGGTCAACTATTGTATGCTGCGAGTACTAACATAGGGTGCAGAAATTTGAATGATAGTAAAAAAGAAGAAAAAAAGTCCAGAACAGACCAAGAACTATGCAAAATAGGAACAGGAAATGTTAAGCATAACATAGAGATATTAAAAAAGCAGAGCTGGATAGAGAACAAACAGGGCTAACCGACATTCTAGCTGATATAATGAAAAAAAAGGTGTACCTGGGCAGGTCAAGCAATGTGAGGGAGAGACAAGTGACCAGTTAGAGAGATTGTGTGGCTACAAAAAGGTGAGAAAAATAGCTGAGAAAGGCAGAAGGCTAGATGGGATTTGCGCGCATAAGATCGAATAAGCTTGCACGGGGTTGGGAAAACTGTAGGTAGCTGGGGAAGCTTTTGTATAGCATTGTACATAAAAAGGCTGATACACAAGAAGAGCATGTGTTATCGAGCTGTTGCACATCGCAGGTTGGTTTCAATACCAACAGGTTATTCAACTCCTTTTGCAGTGCTACTGCCTACGTATTGTAGTTGTACTACCAACTGCTTTTCGACATGTTTCTAGCAACGTTGAAATATATCTGGAACATTTAGTGGAACATAACCATGTACAGCCATGTCCCCGACTCTGTATAGTGCATTTGCAGCCAGGCTTAATCAATGGTACCTTGCGGAAGTTGTGGGCTCTGACGTGGTGTGCCCAGGAGCACGCGTGACCTAATAGACATGCTGGGCTGCTTTGCACAAGAGTGACCATGTTGAAAGGTGTGCCTGTTTAACTGTAGATGCATGGTTCCTCAGGGCGCTTTCAACACGCGAATTCTGAGAGATAACCCGTTTCGACTGATAGCACATGCCTCACTAAGCACTTGTTGTGCCTGGCCAAGTATGATACGGTTGGCATTGCAAAACTTCTTTAGCAGCAACCTCTCAGTCCCAAACTAAAGCACATTGCATGAAGGAGGATAAAAAAATAAGCGCACCTGCCAGCACATTTCGGATTTTAAAGTTTTGCGTATTTGATAACTTAACCCAATGAAGGCATGACTTCCCCGAAAGGTCATGTTCCGCAAGAAGTGAGTGCTCTTTGTGGGGAAGTCCCACCTTCATTTGGTCAGGTTACGAAAGTATGTGAAATCATAATTTGTGGCAGCAGGTGTGCTTTCTTACCTGCTTCGTGCACTTTACTTCAATTTGGACCTGGAGTGACTGGCACTGAAGAAGTTTCGCAATGCCAAGCGTTCAGCAGCCCACATCACTGAGGCAAACTGGAACCTGAAGATGAGGCGTGCCCGCAGTTTCATACTAAAGAAGCCTGTTCGCACGACCTAGGAAGGCCTCACTGGGCTGGGAAATGTTCACATTGCTGAGAGTGTACGATGTGTACTCAACAAAGGCCAAAAATTTAGCCACAAACCTCTGTTGCTGGCTCACTAATTACTGGCATTGCACCGACGAGTTTCGGAAAAAGTCGATGTCGCAGTCAGGGACTATTGCTTACAAGACGATGTCTAAGCTGTAGCAAGAATATGAGAAAAACCCTCTTCGTCCGGAGGATACGTTGGTGGGTGTTGTCATTCTCCAAGTGCGACAATTTGTGCCCATTTTAAGTGGATAAAAGTAGTGGCTCCATAGTAATGGATGTAGATTTGTGTAAATTAAAGTCAAGACAAGCAGTCTACATGAACTTCGTCAAGTTAAAACTCATCAAAACAAGAGTTGTGAAAAGCAAGGCAGTGGCTATGAGTAAGGATTTGGAACTTGCACAACCAGCAGTGTCTATTGCATACTGCAGCAAGCAAAAAGAACACCCTTTCTGTGTTTTTTAAGGCCAAGACACATAAGCCGGGTGTTTCATTCAGGACAATTGTGAGTGATTGAGGTATCTGGCAGAACATGATTAGTCAGTTTTTATTGAAGCGGCTAAACTCGGTTGTCATGAGAGAACCATTTTAAACTGGGCCTTTCCCATGCATTATCCACTTTCTTCAAAGAGTCCTTTGATGGGTACTTGTTCTTGGTAGATGTTGAGGACCTATTTTATTCTGTCCTACACGGTGAATTGTTTTTCTACATAAGAAGTTGCACAGACTAGAGTGGTGTTGTCGCCTTCAGGAATGCCGCGGGCATGGCGGTATAAGCTTTTATGGCCCGTCTCAAGTTTTATGTTAAAGGTAGCTCGTACGTTGCTCCTATGTTGTGAAATTTCTTATGTTTGACCATAACCGCTTTTATTACGTTCCACTAACATTTTAATTACTGGGAGGTTTTGGAAGTTCATACGGATGACGATAATTTTTTATTATTTTAAAGCAACTAACCACCATCACATATTAGCGCATTGTTTTTTTTTGTTTTATTTTATTTACATAGTTCCTGCAACGCCGTAGTGGCATTACTGCAGGGGGGTATACATAAGAAGTCATAGAAAACATTTCTGCGATAAGACGCCAAACATAGTGAAAAATTCAATTATAACAACATATAAAAATAAAAAATATTTTAGTACAATATTACACATGACAACAGGTACCAAAAGAGAAGTACCTATGTCACAATTTCACAACGATGAGAAAAAAGCACTGTTGTCACTCAAGTTCACTATACCTTCGGGAAGTTCATTCCAGTCTCTAATTGTTTTTAAAAAGAAGGAGTTGGCAAAAGTAGTGGTTTTGTATGCGTATTCTTGTATTTTATGTGAGTGTTGGCATCTTGTGGAACGATATGTTGGTGCTAGTAGGTATTCAGACTTATTAATTCCTGTTAGGTTATAATATATGCTATGCAGAAGTTTTAATCGAAGTTTCCGTCTTCTAGATTTTAGAGTTTCCCAGCCTAATATGGCCTTTATATCTGACATACTAGCGAATGGGTCGTAGTTGTTGCTGACGAAACGGGCTGCCTGGTTTTGGACTTTTTCTATTGTTTTTGCAAGATACTTTTGAGCCGGGTCCCAGATAACACAAGCATATTCCAGTATAGACCTGACAAGAAGGAAGTAAAGAGTTTCTTTCACCTCTTTTGTTGCACAGTGAAAGTTTCTACGAATAAAAAACAACATTCTACTAGCCTTTGAGATCATTTGGTCTATGTGTCTGTTCCAATGGAATGATTCTGTCAAGTAAATTCCTAATATTTACACTCGGGCACTTTTTTGACTGCCTCGCCATTAATACTGTATGTGCACTGGATTTTTGAAATGTTCTTTGCAAAGCTGATGTGGTTGCACTTCGAGATATTTAAGCACATATTCCACGTGGAGCACCAATGTGTTACCGTGTTTAAGTCATCTTGCAATAATTCAGTGTCTGTGATTGAAGTAATGTGACGGTAGATGACACAGTCGTCTGCGAATAATTTTATGCAAGATTTTATGTTATATGCTATATCATTTACATAAACCAAAAATAACAGCGGACCTAGAACGCTACCTTGTGGCACGCCTGAAGTCACGTTTACATATGAAGACGTTTTAGAATTTAAAACAACACACTGTTTACGACCACTTAAGTAATTCCGTAGCCAGGTTTGCAGCTTAGCATTAATATTCAGTGAAGCCAGTTTAATATCTAAAAGATTATGTGGGACCGTATCAAATGCCTTGCGAAAATCGAGAAATAATGCATCAACAATGTTGTTACGGTCAAGCGCAGTCAGTACGTCATGCTGAAATTCAGTTAGTTGTGTGACGCATGAACGACCCTGCCGAAATCCATGCTGGGAGCGGGCAAAAAAATGAGTAGATTCGAGATATTTGAACAATGCGCTATAAATAACGTGTTCTAATAATTTGCAACAGGTTGAAATTAATGATATGGGACGATAATTTTGTACATGTTTTTTGCTTCCTGCCTTATGCACAGGAACCACATTGGCTGTTTTCCAATCCCTTGGAATAACGCCGGTGTCTAGAGACAACTTGTACATTATGCATAAATATTGTGCAATAATAACGTGACACTTTTTAAGTACATGAGATGATATACCGTCAGGCCCTGTAGCCTTAGAGGTGTCCAGAGTACGCAGCAGACTATCCAAACCAGCGTAATCGATTTCAATTTCCGCCATTTCATTACCAATATTTTTTGAAGGTAGCATTGGAGAGTGTTCAGTTCTTTTTGAAAACACTGACTGAAAATAGGCGTTAAATGCTTCAGCTTTCTCCAAGTCATCCGTTATAGTTTTTTCCTGGGTTAAAAGGTCAGGGATAGCTGTATCATCTTTTCTGTTGCTCTTGACATACTTCCAAAAGAATTTTGGATTACACTTCAAGTCTGTGTTTAGCTTGTCAAAGAAGACACGCTTTGCCTGTTTTAGTTTTAACTTAAGCTCTTTGTTTACACTTTTGAGCTTTGTTTTATTTAGTGCTGTTCTCTTTTTAAGAAACCTTTTATGGGCATTCGCTGCTTTTCTAACAAGTTTGCGTATCTCAGAGTTGAACCAGGGTTTGTGCCTCTTTCTGCATCTTAGACACCTCTGAGGTACGTACATATTCACCAGCTCTGTAACCTTGTCACGGAAAATTTGCCACAATTCATCCATGCCGCATGACTCCGATATGCATAAAAAAGTGGGATAATACAAGACCAGCTCTTCGGAAATGGCATTAAAGTCCCCTCTGTCGTACATGAAAACATTTCGAGGGGTTTGCTTACACGCAGGTATTCTAGAAACGTTTAACTCTGCAACAACGCAACTATGATCACTAATTCCTGGACATACATTTGTGTGAACAATAACATTTTCGTCATTGCTTAGTAAAAGATCTAGTAAAGCGTTAAACCGAGTTGGTTCGTTCACATATTGTTGTAGCCCATAGACGCTCATTAGTTCTGAAAAGGCAGAACAATTTCGATTTTTTTGTGGGGCTACACAGTCGGAATCCCATTTCATATCGGGCAGATTGAAATCCCCTCCCAGTATTACGCAGTGAGATATTTGTGATAGTATGTCGGAAAGTTGAATCAGAGACTCATTGTTGTGGTCAGGTGGGCGGTAAAACGATCCAAAAACGATGTTGTTTCCCTGGGGAAATTGGACGCGGCACCATACTGATTCAGTTTCATTATCAAAAACAACTTCTTCGCTGGCAAGGCTACTTGAAATTAAAAGAAACACGCCACCACCATGCCTGTTTCTATCTTTACGGTACACTGTAAAACCTGGCGGAAATATTTCTACATCCGAAACTGTGTCGTCAAGCCATGATTCGGTACCCATAACGATTTGCGCTTTCACCGTTTCAAGTAAGATTGTAAATTCATCAATTTTGTTTTTTAGGCTTCGACAATTGACCACCAACAATACTGGTGTAAAGCTTTTTGTGATGGTATATTTCCCATTTGTTCTTAAGCTAGAATGATCATGTCATTTCCGCCCCAATATCTGAGCATGCGCCCGAAGAGGAACTGGTTGGTGCATGTCAGTATCCCAGGCAAATGCTTGTCCATTGATTACCAGCTTATCGTAACTTAAATGCACACGATTTTTCTTGTCGAGCTGTTTTTCTTTACCGTACTTCCAAAGCTGCCGGCGTTTTTCTTGAACTGCCTTGCTGAAGTCTTCTGATACGCTGTATGACGTCCCCTTGAATCTGTATGCGTTTCGCAGAACAGATTCTCTTGTTTTCGACCCTGAAAAGCTAGCAATTATTGGACGAATTCTTTCTGTTTTGTAGGCCCCGAGACGATGAGCCCTTTCTATTGCTATATTTTCCAGCTTTAATACATCCGTACAGACAGACTTAACTAGATTTTCGGATTCTTCCCAAGTTTCCTTTGGATGACTATCTGGTATTCCAAAGAATACCAAGTTTGATCTCCGGCTTCTGTTTTCTAAGTCGTCTAGTTTGTCAGCGAACTTCTTTTCTGTTTCCTCTAGTGTAGTAAGGCGCTTTTCAATTACATTAGTTTTAGTAATCACGTCGTCCAGCTTTTTCCGAAGCTCATCCTGAGTTTTAGCAATGCCCGACAGCTTTTCCAACACGGTTACCTGCCCTGACTGTAGAACCTTTAGCATTTCTTCGATTTTACTTATCTGTTCTCGCTCAGGCACAGACATAGGGCCAGGGTTTTGTTCTATGTCACCAGCCAAGAGTAGTAATGTCTGAGAGGCCACATCGTAACCCTCCAAGACAGACCAATTCAATGCAGCAGCCATACACTCGCGAGAAACAGCATAGCATGTCCAGATAAGCCATTTACTGTTAATGGGACACGACACTCTAAAAAGCATGGCATCACTGCTTCTAAAGCAATTACAACGGCCTAAATAACTAACCTGATACATTGAACAGAGTGAGTGACGGCCGAGAAGAGCGCCGTGTCCCAGTGGGCATTGGTTCAGGGGCTCCCTTTTGTAGCCAGCAGTAGGCGGATCCGGAAGCGTACCACGATGCTTTGTCATCCAGCTCGTTTCGATGCGCAGATGGCACCGCTCCGAGGTGCTTGGTGAATCTAGTAGACCATGCGTAGTCGCTTGTGGAATGCCAAGAGCCGCTGGCCATGTGTCGATCGGTCGAAATGCCACGGGTGTAGCATACGTCGCCGCCGCTGCCATGAGCCCGATCAGCACCTGATACATTGAACAGAGTGAGTGACGGCCGAGAAGAGCGCCGTGTCCCAGTGGGCATTGGTTCAGGGGCTCCCTTTTGTAGTTAACAATGTTACAATGTTAACAATGTTACATTGTTAACAATGTTCTGGCAGGCTTTCACAGACTGAAAAAGGATTGGTGTTTACACATGTGTTCTAGGCTTGTGGCTTCTTGCATTTTTTGGCTTAGCGCATTACCTTGCAGAGACGTCACGGCTGTTGGATTTTTTGTCTAGGTGTGCTGAAAAATTTCTTACATACGAGTTGACGCATTCCTAAACTATGAAAAGGGCCATAGCTGAACAATTCCCAGAGTATGAATTTGCAGGGTCGTGCTCACACGTTATGCAGAAGACCATTCTAAACCAATTGGACAGGTTGTCTGTGGTTCGTTTCCTTCACATGCTCCTTAACGCTGTAGCTGAGTTGCTCCACTAAACTATCAAGAGAAAACACCACAGTACTGGAGTAGAGCAAGAGCGCAGAACAGCAAGACGTGAGGTTGTACCGTGTGAGCATCGAGCTGCACAGGACCTAAAAATGGTCGCAAACAGAGATGGCATGCTGATTCTTTGTTCTGCGCCACAAAAATCATCTCAGCTTTCTCATGTATGCTATCTGATGGAAGCAACAAAGGTTGGTAGGATAAGAGGCATATCAATCATACACAAAATGTGTCAACGCGGTCGTTTATGAATTTCCACTATCCTACGGCAAAAGATGAACGTTGGCCGGGCAAGAATATGCGGGAATGAAAATTGCACAAAAACATGAGCTTTCGGTAAAAGATAAAGATGGGGCACATTTGCTGACGCATTGCGATTCTCATAAGTGTGAGCCGTACCTGGTTAAGGTTTGGGTTTTTGGCAGAAGCAGGGACACAAGTACTCGAGAATTCATGGATGCATTCTGTATAAAATCACGAGGTTCATTAGATATCAGAGACACTTTGTCTTTTTAGTAGGCAGAGAACAAGTTCACTGATTGTGATTAGTTAGTATGCTCTCAATGTGAGCCTAGCTCACTCCACACATGTGTGCCTATAAATTTTTATGAAGGATATGATGAATAAACTGTCGAAACTTTGAGCTCTCCTGAAACCCTTTTCTCATTACATTGTCATTAAAAACAGCCATATCTTTGTGGCTTCTACAAGCACATGTACCGATTGGAATAGCAAAAAGTACTTCTAGCCTGACCTTTGTGTCTTAAAAATATGTAGAGGTAAATTTGACATAGAAGAGGGACACCATGTCTGGGTGATGCAGACCAGGGAGACATGTGGCTATGACAAGTTACCGATATGCAATGACAAGGAGAATGAATGCAGTGATTGTGCAAGCATTCCAAGCTAGAAAAACGCTAGCAGTGACCAGTGCCTTCTGTCATATAAGCCATGAAATAACAAAAGCAACCACCATCCCATCTGCCACCATCTGGAACGTAAGAGCACTGCCAAAAGCTGCATTCATTGTTTTTCTGCACAGGCTTAGGGCATGCAGCTCCATAAAAGTAAAGCGAGGCCACATAAATGCTTCAATGTGGTAGTGTCAGAGCGCATACTCAAATTCGTTGCAGCAAAATTATAAAAAATGACTGCTTTTTTACATAGCCGCTTTAAAAAAACTTTAAATTGGTCTGAAGACGTTACATTCTACAGATATTTGCTGGTGACTGAAAATTCTTCGTTAGATCAGAAACTGTAAGATGGTTTTGCTATATAGAGTTTTATTAGTAGTTATTAGTAAATTACACATTTGGGAGCCATGAAAATTTTGCAAACGGGGGGTGGGTGCTGGAGACGACGTTTTGACAAGTGGACTTGTCTTTTACAAGGCTCAACAAAATTTTCAGAAATTTCGCTCAATAAAATAAGCATATTACTTTATCATTGTGCCTATCCCAAGATAAGAAGTTTTTTTTAATATTGTTACGTAGAAAATAACAGTTGTCAGTCCGCAGCCACAACGCAGCTCACCGACAACGTCCACTTCTTCACTCTCAGACTGAGGCACCTTTCTTGGGTATGCCCTACTATGCCCTCTTTCAGTCAGACTAAATCACGTAACACGACCCCCGGTGGCAAAAGTGCCGACCCGACGAGTTTACGGGGCCACAGCAGGAGCAGTGTGGTAACGCTTGAGCCTTGATACGTGGACGATGTCCCTTGCCAGCCGAGCGGAAGAGGTTGATGGATTATCAAGGACAATTTCATATGTAGTGTCAGTCACTCGTCTAAGCACGCGGTATGGGCCCGTGAAACGAGAGAGAAGTTTTTCTGAAAGGCCTGTATGTCGCGTAGGGGACCCAAGAAAAACAAGGCAACCTGTTGGAAAGTGTTCGTCGCGATGCCGCTCATCGTAACGATGCTTCTGCGAGCCTTGGGACGCCATTAATCTGCTGCGGGCAAGCTGACGAGCGTGGTCAGCGAATGTAATAGCGTCGCGTGCATATTCATAAGTAGACTGCGCAGCGGCTGGTAGGAAGGTATCCAACGGCAATGTTGGTTCGCGTCCAAACGGAAGGTAAAATGGCGAGTACCCAGCAGTGTCATGCCGGGAGGAATTGTATGCGAACGTCACGTAGGGTAGTGCAAGGTCCCAATCACGATGGTCGGCCGAGACGTATTTGGATAGCATTTCTGTCAAGGTGCGGTTTAAACGTTCTGTAAGCCCGCTTGTCTGGGGGTGGTACGATGTCGTGAGCTTATGTTGGGTAGAGCAGGAACGCAGGATATCGTCAACCACTTTCGAAAGGAACGTACGGCCTCAGTCTGTCAGCAGTGGACGACGAGGGGCTCCATGCACTAAAATGAGATCACGTAGTAGAAAATCAGCGACGTCTGTAGCGCAGCTTGTTGGCATGGCTCGCGTAACTGCATAACGGGTCGCTTAATCCGTAGCCACCGCGACCCACTTGTTTCCGGAGGCGGATGTTGGGAAGGGACCGAAAAGGTCCAAACCAACACGGAAGAATGGCTCTGATGGGATGTCGATGGGCTGAAGATATCCGGAAGGAAGTCCTCACGGCTTTTTGCGACGCTGACAAATTTCACAAGCGTTGACATAGCGACGTACAGAGCGTGAAGGGCAAGGCCAGTAGAAGCGGCGGCGTACACGGTCATATGTGCGAGAGACACCAAGGTGACCCGCGGTTGGCGCGTCATGGAGCTCGCGTAGGACTGTGGAACGCAGGTGCTTTGGTATGACCAGAAGTAGGTCGTAACCTTTGAGCGATAAATTATGCCGACATAAGGTGCAGTCTTTTAAGGTAAACATGCGAACAGAAGCGTCTTGCGGTGAAGATTCGAGCTGTTGTAATAGGCGGCTGATATCCGGATCGCGATGCTGCTCGTCCCCGAGACGAAGCAGCTGGGAGATGGAAAGGACGCAGCCCACAGAATCAGTGCTCGTAGGATCGCAGTCGGCCACAGGGTAGCGTGACACACAATCTACATCTTTGTGCAGTTTTCCTGATTTATACACTATGGGGTAAGAATACTCCTGGAGGTGGAGTGCCCAGCGGGCGACACGACCTGTGGGATCTTTGAGGGAGGCGAGCCAGCAGAGAGCATGGTGGTCGGTGAGAACTATAAATGGTCGGCCGTATAAGTAAGGGCGAAATTTCGCGACTGCTCACACCAGCGCTAGGCATTCGTGCTCTGTGATGGAATAATTACGCTCCGAGGTGGACAGCAGCCTGCTGGCATAAGCTATCACGCGATGCTGCCCACGTTGTCGCTGAGTCAACACAGCGCCTCTTCCATAACCGCTGGCATCGGTGCGCGCTTCGGTCGGTGCCGTAGGGTTGAAGTGAGCCAGCACAGGAGAAGTGAGCAAAGTGGTCAGGTCGGAAAATGCTGCTGATTGCGAGGGACCGCAGGTAAACGTCTCATCTGGTTTGAGTAAATCTGTTAGGGGCCGAGCGATTTCCGCGAAGTTCTTGGTGAACCGCCAAAAATAGGAGCCGAGCCTCACAAAGCTGCGGACATCTTTGGCAGTTTTTGGCACAGGAAAGTCCTTCACAGCTCGAACTTTTTCTGGGTCAGGCTGTACGCTGTAAGTGTCAATAATATGTTCATGTATTGTAATGCGACGGCGACCAAACCGGCAATTGGATGAATTCAGCTGAAGGCCGGCGAGACGGAATACATCAAGAATGTTCGACAGTCTCTTAAGGTGCACTTCAAAAGTGGGAGCAAACACAATCACGTCATCCAGATAACAAAGGCACGTAGACCACTTGAATCCATGGAGCAGGGAGTCCATCATTCGTTCAAAGGTGGCGGGGGCATTACATAAACCGAAAGGCATGACTTTGAATTGGTAGAGGCCACCGGGTGTTACAAAAGCCGTCTTCTCCCGGTCCGTGGGGTCCACGGCAATCTGCCAATAACCAGAACGAAGATCGATGGAAGAAAAGTAGGCGGCACCATGGAGGCAATCAAGGGCGTCGTCAATGTGGGTCAGGGGGTATGCGTCTTTCTTGGTGATGTTGTTAAGGTGGCGATAGTCTACACAATATCGCCATGATCCGTCCTTCTTTTTAACTAATACCACCGGGGATGCCCAGGGACTGGAGAATGGTTCAATAATGTCCTTCGCTAGCATCTTGTTCCCCTCCTTCTGAATTATAATCCGCTCGAAAGCAGACACTCTGTAGGGACGGCGGTAAACAGGGTTGGCATCACCTGTGTGTATGCGATGCTGGATGAAGGACGTCTGCCCAAGAGGTCAGTCGCCAAAATCGAAAATATCCTGGTAGGGCTTGAAAAGATGTTGTAGGGCTTCAACTTGCGGAGGCGGAAGATCAGTGGCGATCATGTCTACAGTTTGACAGCTGCCCGAATGTATATCGAGTGATGTGCGCTGCGGTGAAACAAGTGTGTCTAAGGCAAGCACTTCAATTTGTGAATTGAGCAACGGACACAGGTGGGCCACAGAAATGGCTTGTGGAAGCACATGATTCATGTAGCCGAAATTGACAAGAGGTAGACAAGTTTTGTTATCTGTGATGCTGAGCACCATATAGGGCACTGCAACATTGTGCGCAAGGAGTACATCGGTGAGAAGCGTAGCGTAATAGTCACCGTCAGGCGCAGCTGGTGAGCACAAAAAATCGACGTACGTCACAGTTTGGGAGGGCAGGCGAACAAATTCGCTGCATTGTAATCGGAATGTAGGTTGGTACGGGGCGGCACTAATTTGTGGCAGTTCAAGGCAGAGCACACAAGCGGAGCAATCAATCAGAGCAGAATTGGCGGCAAGAAAATTGAGGCCTAGTATGAGGTCGTGGGGACATGTTGCAAGCACGGTAAAAAGGACGACCACTTGATGACCGGCTACGGGAAGTTGAGCTGTGCACATACCGACGACAGGGACTGTTGCACCAACTGCAACTTGGACGACACTGGTCAAAAGGGGCGTGAGGACCTTCTTCATGCGACGACGCAAACGCGAACTCATAATACAGACGTGAGCACCCGTATCTATCAAAGCTTCAACAGGTGTGCCATCAACATATACTTCTAGGGTGTTCCGGTTCAAACGTAAGGGCAACAGAGGATTTTTGGGTAAGGTCGACAGGGCAGCTTCACCTCCAGAAGCTGCGCAGCCTAGTTTTCCGGGGACATGCGGCGGCTAAACAATGGCGAGGGAGAGCGGCAACGCGTATTTGAACGAGAAGGGCGGCTTTGAGGCGGTGGCGACGACGGGACAGGGTGGCCGTAGTCCTCAGGGGCAGTTAATGCTGTAGACTCAGTGCGGATCGGATAACGGTGGTTTGGTGGACGGAATGAGTTACTGTAAGGGAGGTACGAGCCAGAAGACATAGATGGCCATTGGCTGCGGCAGTAACGAGCGATTTGTTCTGCGCGACCACAGCGGAAGCAGAATGGCTTATCACCAGCTGTGCGCCATTCAGACGGGTTCCTGGTTCGAATAGAGTACGGACGGTGACGTCTCATGCCCACAGAAGCTATCGAGGGACAGTATTATCCAGGGTGGGTGCAGTGGACAGGATAGCAAGGTTAGCGAATTCCTGGCAGACAACAGCCTGGATCAAGGCGACAGCTGGCGTTGAGGCTTCGGGCAACGTCGGTTTGTTGGCAGCCGGGTAATTGGCCTCGAGTTCACGTCAGACGATGCGCCTCACGTCTTCGGTTGTAGACGGATGACAAGGAGTGGCTTCGCAACACGACGTTGCCGTGGTTTTGGGTTGGCGCTGAAACTGCTGCAAAATGCGTCGACTCTTCGCCTGCTCGAGACGGCGGCACTCTTTGATCACTGCGTCGATGGTCGTTACGTTGGTAAATACAAGCAGGCTGAACGCATCGTCGGCGATTCCTTTTAAAACGTGCGAAATCTTGTCGACCTCAGTCATGGTGGGATGGGCCCTTTCACACAACGCTAAGACTTCTTGAATATCAAGTAGGGCTCAGTCGACGTCTGTGTACGTACAGCCAATTGCTTTCGGGCATCAAGCTGTTGACCAAACGGGTTGCCAGAGAGGTCGCGGAGCTGTTGTTTAAACGTTTCCCAGCTTGTGATTTCGTGCTTTTGGGTCTCAAACCAGATGCGAGGGGTCTTGTCAAGACAGAAAATGACATTCGCAAGCATAACGGTTGGGTCCCAGCCATATTGCTTGCTGACGCGCTCGTACATGCTAAGCTACTTGTCCACATTCGCGTTGTTCTCTCCAGTAAAGGTACCGGGATCACGGGGTTGCGTTAGGGCGACGTACCGAGTTGCTGTCGTTGCCGAGGTAGGTAGCAAAGCCGTATCCTCACCCGGAGCCATGGTAGCAGACTTAAGGATGCGTCCACGGCGTAGCTCTGTTGTCAGAAGAGTACCCAGCACCTCCACCAAAATGTTAAGTGGAAAATAACAGTTGTCAGTCCGCAGCCACAACGCAGCTCACCGACAACGCCACTTCTTCACTCTCAGACTGAGGCACCTTTATTGGGTATGCTCCACTATGCCCTCTTTCAGTCAGACGAAATCACGTAACAATATAGAGGAGCCGAGAAATGTAACTTCATGCTATTTAAAATTGCGCACACGCACCAATAAGACCAAAAGCTTGTATGGTGCACTGACTACTAAGCGGGGACAAATGTGCTAATCCGATAGTGAAGTAAGTATCACATCATTTTGATTAAAAAATAACACGCAAAAAACTAGTAATAAGACCCAAAATGACATTGTACTTCCTAAAGAATAAAATGTCCTTCAATTTTCCATGTGATACTTGATTTAGCAAGACCAAACACATACATGTGCTTGAACGTATACATAGTGCTCATGTGATGTCACTTCCGCCGATGTTGCCATCTCCACCCATGCCCGGGTACCTCGCTGGGTACCTACAGCAGTTAGCATGCTGGCTGCAGCGCGGTTTCTTGAGGGCTCGTCATCTGTTGCTGTGTGCGATGTTTGAAGAGAAGCCGTGTGGTTTTTCGTTGTCATGCTTTTACGAGCTTATCGGGTCAGGAAGGCCTCGCTTGTTCACTCGATACAAGACCGAAAAGTCAAAACGTGTGACACGTATACCAGCCACCGCGTACACCGGCTGCCTGCCACGATCTACGAGGGCCCATTATCTCGCTTTCACTACCAATTGCGTGGTCTAAGAACAAGTGAAAGCTCAAAGTTTCTCGAGCCGCAATTTTAAAAGTGGATGATCGAAGCGCACAGCTGCCATCGAAAACGAGTCATCGTGCAAAGCTAGGCAAGTTTACAGGAGATATATTATTAATAACAATTTTAATATATTGCTACGGCCCACACCACCAAAACGGCAGTACGGCTCCCCGAGTGTTTTAAACATTGCTTATGTTAAGTGTCTTTGATTGAAATTGTGGAAACAACCAAGGAATATATTATGCAAGGTAGAGACTTCGCGTGGTGCGTGCCGCGCTGATGCCGGTCACTTTTTTTCGCGTATGTTATGACTCATTTTTTACCGTGTATATTACTTTTGTACATACAGTATTGCCAAATATACAGTATTGTCTCGGAAAATGATGCAGACCGTTTTAGAGAATTAATCGACCAATTTTTAAAAAGCCTGACCCCCCCCCCCCCCCACCAACACGAACCGATGAGCTATATTTCAAATCGCGAGTGAACGAATAGCGTTTCCCATCCAAATTCACAGTTTGTTTGAATGCAATACCCGAATTCCCGCGATCGCCTTCACATTTTTAACTACCTCCCTGACACGCTGATTGTGCACGCAGCGGTCATGGACAAGTTTGTATATACAGTACCTATCTCTGTTTGCAGGTACGTGCTTAGATATAGCACTTACCCGTAATGAAGTTACACCTCAAGACGCAAACATCATCGATTCTTCAAGTTGTTTTTGTTTATCTGTGACAGACAAACATGCCTGTGCTTTTTTGAAAATCGCAATGTGCGTTCTCAATTTTAGGTAATAACTTTCGGCAAAGAGAACACCCTGACACTCTGCTCGCTCTTCGTGGACTGTTATATCAACTTGCCTCACCAGCAGCTGATAATTGCTTCAACTTGCATCGTTAGGCAAAAATGAACGGGCGCATACACGATAAAACAACACGGCAGCGATTGGCCACGGAGTCAGTAGGTACCCAGGCATGTCGGTGGCGCATTTCGGAAGTGACGAATCGGCGCGGCGTGACGCATGGGCACACCATGTATTGTAACACAGGGCAGGACTACACGGACACTAGGGAAGGGACAAATCGCTCTTGTGCCCGCATAGTCGTGCGCTGTGTTAAATATGTTGAAGTATATACTGTCACCAACTGGTCAAGCTTTCAGTCCTTCAGTGTACATGTGCTTATTTGTGGACATCCCATTATTACAGAACTAGCTACTCAGTATGATGCACCTTTTCGGCATAATTTTGATAGGATAGCTTGTATATGTAGTAAACTGTTTTTTTTTTGCATGCTCGTCTTCTGACGCAACCAGCAGCCAAGAAGCTAGAGACCACAAGAGCTTATAGAAAGGGTTTGAGCATTCGCACGTGCGATCATACCGGTGTCGCACGGGCAATTTCGATTGCAATCAGCTAGGGCGTCTGCGCCGAACTCAATCCGGCGCAGCAGTGACAGACCTGTCGACCTTGATCAAATGTATTCGAGTGACACCAGTATTAGTCACCGCTAACTGCCCAAACTAATCTAATCAAATACGGTGCAGCCGTCATGTAACTGCGATATAAAAGGGTACGACATGGAAAACAAGAACCCGTGTGACAGTGGTGTTGTCAGTACAGTGTGTCAGACCCTAAATCTCATTCGGAAGTATCTCTGCACAAACATGATCACGCTTACGCGGGTATAATTCAACGCTACGGCTGACACAAACCAGCCAACACTAAGGTATCATCAAATGTGCAGGGAACTAAATTGTCAAATAACCACCACACAGCACGCACAAGACAGCCAGCACTTGAGCATATCACATCGACGCGGGATGTTGGTTATTCAACGCTACCGCTTGCACGAAACACCCACGGCGCTCGATCTCCGGCCGAGAATCACTGCCACATCACCATATTGACAATGAAAAATACCGCAATTCATAAACAACGCTGCACAACACCAAAATTGACGTCGACGTCGGACGTCGGAAGTGCTGACAGTAGACGTCGGTGCACCGCTAGGGACTAAAGCGCCTAGGGATGTTCGCGCGATTTGGGTGCCTTGGCAGCGCGCGGTCACCAAAAAAGCACCTAGGGCGTGGCCACTCGTATTAGTTCACACCATGACTCGCCGTGGCGCTGCAGTCACTGTCTGCAACGGTGCTGGAATGTATTGTCGCGGCCTGGCAACCACCTTCGTCAATTGATAGAGCAGGGACGGAGGCCCTACTAAAGCATCACTTCGACAGACTGCGACTGGGTCGTGTCACCACTGCCCACATGAGCTTACCTCGCCTATTCGCGCAGGTTCTTATCGGAACCCTGCCGATTTCGTTGCCCGGTTTCTTCAATGCTAGCGGAGGCCTGCCATTGTCTTTATTTTCTACGATATGGTCAGATGCGTGCGATCCAATGGTGGTGTCGTTTCCTCTGGTAAACGACAATCAAGTGCCAACGCTGGATTCTTTCAAGCGTCTGGCCTGTCAACCACCTTCGTCAACTGATACAGCAGGGGCGGAGGCCCTACTAAAGCATCACTTCGACAGACTGCTACTGGGTCGTGTCGCCGCTGCCGACATGAGCTTACCTCGCCTTTTCGCGCAGGTTAGTTACCGAAACCCTAAATCTTGTTACAGATGTTCAAGCCGATGTTTGATAGGGCTGTCGTGCCCCGACTGCCTATTTCAGTTTTTGAAAAAAGTGCATGTTTGCGCGCGCTTTGCTCTCACGTCTTTGATGTATTGCTCTTACTGCTCTCCGTTGACGTGAAACTAAAGCATGGCCCTGGTCCGGCTACAAGAAGTACAAGCGATAGTGCTAGTCTTGAAGGGATTTATGAAATTGTGAGCAGGCTAGAGCAGGGCCAGTCACGTTTTTTCGCTGAACTAGAAGAAGTGAGAAAACAGCAGTCTGCATTTGCTGCTTCTCCTCAGGAACTGCAGAGTACCGTTGCTGCTCTTCAGAGCAACTTTCTTACAGTGAAAGAAAGCTTATCTGAAAATCGACAGAAACTGGTTGAAGTCGAAACGTCTCTCGAAGATAGTGGCAACAGGTTTCGCAGGAACAACCTGGTAGTGTTTGGGCTGCCTGACATCGCAAATGAAAGCTGGCGCAAACTCGAAGAAAATGCAATAGCGTTTTTCAAGGAAGAGCTTGATCAGACTGTCACAACACAAGATGTTGAACGTGCTCAGAGATTAGGAAAGTACTGTGAAGGAAGGAACCGACCAATAATCATCTCATTTTCTAGATTTATAGTTAAGGAACAAATTTTGTATTGCCGATCAAGGCTGAAGAATAAGAACTATGTAATTCGCGAGGATTTTGCTCCTGCTTCTAGACGGGCGCGTTTTAGGTTGACTCAATATGCTCAAGGTCTGAAACTCTCTTTCAAGCTACGGTTAGACAAAAGTTGTCTATGTCACTGCAGAAGATAGGGTGACGGAACTCAAGAGATATCTACATGGCAAGCAATTTGCTAATCAAAAACCGCAAGTGCGAACTCTAAACGTGTCCCTTCTCACAACTTATCTCTAACTATACGGCTGTTAAACTGCCGCAGCCTTAAAAATAAAGTGGATGAATTCGCTACTTTGTTGTCTACTAGGTAACCTTCCATAGTTATTGGAACTGAATCTTGGTTACATGAATCCACTGCTAACTTTGAAGTCTTTCCTCCTGGTTACGATGTATATCAATCCGATAAGAACACACAAGGTGGCGGTGTTTTTATACTTATCAATGAACTTCTTCAGAGTTGTCAACAGTCCGCTACTTTTCATCATTCAGAATCCATTTGGTGCAAGGTCTGACTTAACAATGGAACTTGCTTTGCAGTTGGTTCCTTTTACCGATCCCCTAGCTCGACTAACCTAGAATAACCGGATGAGTTATCTCAATTTTAAGTGCAACAATCTGCCACTTTATTCTTGAAGGAGACTTCGATATGCCTCTGGTTGCCTGGAATAATGGTAAACCTGTGTTCTTCGACTCGAGTTCACTGTCCTTTTCTTTCTCTGAGCTTGTCACGACAAATGATCTGACTCAATTCGTAACTGAGAGCACAAGACAATGTCACTCTTCCGCCAGCATGCTGGATTTGATTTTCGCTAACTCTGAGTCGTAGCTACATGATGTGGTTGTTATTCCAGGTATTAGTGATCATGACTGTGTCACCACCACTTACACTAACTCATCATTGAGATCAGCCCGAAAACAACCTCGAAAAGTTTATTTTTATGAGCGAGGTGACTATGCGTCAATGTATTAAAAACTTTGTCTTTTCTACCCTGAATTCTGTGAAATGACCGAGTGAATCAACATTGATGAATTGTGGTCTGTTTTTCTGTGACACATTGATGAATTTAGTTGAAGAATACATTCCTTCTACACTCGTAACAAGTCGACGCCAGAACGACAAACCATGGGTAAACAAAGAAATACAAACTTTAATTAGCAGGAAACGCCGCCTCTACGCTGCTTATTTGAAAAATCACAAACAGGGTGTGTCTGAAGAAATGCGTGACATAGGCTACAAAATAAAATCTTTAATTAAAGTAAATAAGGAGAAATACATTTCTTCGCTCGATGTAGCTTTTAGAAATAATCCTAAAGAATTTCGGAAATTTATTAAAGCGAACAGTAAAGAGGTGGACGCGATACCAAATAGTTTCGTAAACGGAGAAGCAGTCTTTGACGATTACGAAAAGGCTTGCTCTTTTAACTCCCATTTTAAATCCGTGTTTTCCATTACGTGCGCTAATCAACATCTGGTAATTCCAGATTTACCCTACGAGAATATGCCCATGGTCACTGTCACGTACAATTGTGTTGTAAAGCTCCTTAGTAACCTGAAAACAATTCAGCTGGAGGTCCTGATGGCATACCAACCAAGGTACTCAGAGTATGTCCTCAGGAAATTGCTAATTTCTTAGAAGTCTTGTTCAGTGAATCTCTACACAGTAGTTCTGTACCAACTCAATGGAAAGCAGCAGAATTTGTTCCCATTCATAAAAGTGGTCTCAAGCATTCTATTCAAAACTATAGACCGATTTTGCTAACTTCTGTATGTTGTAAAAGTTTAGAACAAATCATTTACAGCTCTGTGATGAAATACCTCGAAAACAATAGTTTCTTTTCACCTGCTCAACATGGATTCAGGTCTGGCTTGTCTTGCACAACGCAGTTGGTTGAATTTTGCCATGATCTTTTTTACTCCTATGATTCAGGATTTCAAGTTGATTGCATTTTTTTTTAATTTTAAAAAGGCTTTCGACACTGTTCTTCATGATTTGTTATTGCATAAATTATCATCTCTCTGTATTCATTCCGGCAATAGTTGTTTGGATTAAAAATTACCTTTATGGATGAAGAGAGCATGTCATAATTAATGTCTGTACGTCAACAGGAATAACAGTTACTTCAGGTATGCCGCAAGGGTCTGTTTTGGGACCTTTGTTATTTTTTCTTTATATCCATGATATTGTGCAGGGTCTTCATTGCAATGTCTGAATATATGCTGATGACTGCGTCATTTATAGGAACATAATAAACGAACACGATGTCAATTAGCCTACAAACATATTTAAAGAAAATTCAAACTTGGTGTTCCACATGGTGTATGTCTTTGAATAGTACTAAATGTCAGTTTATATCTTTTACCCGCAAACGTTTGCCTGTGAGATCGGATTATCAGTTGGACGATACATCACTTGAACGGGTACAGCATTACAAATACCTTGGCGTTTATTTTTCAGAAAATCTGTCATAGACTAGGCATATTGAACATGTTACATTAAAATCTTCTCGAATGCTTAACCTCATTAGATGCGATTTTCACAAAGCCCGTAGGAGCGTTAAAGAACACCTTTATAATACGAACGTTCGTTCATTACTCGAGTACGCTTGCGGAGCATGGGACCCAGACACCATGTGTCTTGTAAGTAAACTTGAGCGTATCCAGAATCGCGCAGCCAGGTTTGTCCCTAGTAATTACAACTATAAAAACAGCATCTCATTACTTAAAGACAACCTCGCAGGTATTACAAAAGATAGATCTCACAGGTATTAACAAAAACTTGTACATTTTTCCCCCTAACATCATCTCTATGCGTTGTGATCATGACTGTAAGGTACATGAAACGCGATGCCGCACAAATGTGTTTCATTATTCATTCTTTCCTCACACCTCCACGCTTTAGGAACAGACTTCCTAAAGGTATAGCGGATTGTAAAACACTTTCCCAGTTCACGCTGTTTTTACATACAAATTTTCCATATGTCGCCTCTTTGTTGCATACACTGCTTTGTTATTAGCTCATTCTTTTATCTTTGTTTTCGTGTAAACATAAGTGTTTTTACTTGAATAATCGTGTTACCCCCTTGAAATAATGCCCTCGTGGCGCTGCAGGTAATTCTCTAAATGAAATAAATAAAAAACTTGGCACTAGCAGTGCTGCTGGGAATGGTAGAAGGTCTGCAGCTGCGGGGGTCCAGTTTACTTCTTCGCCGTGAGACATCTCAGCTGCCAGTGGTAACGGGGGCAGTCCAGCAAGGCGGTGGCTTCGTCGTAGATCAGGCGCTTGAAGCGTCGTGTTGCTTAGTTGATTACCCAGCACCTCCACCACAAAACTGTTACTGTTGAATTAAAGGATACGTGGATTTATTTACAGGGTGAAGATGAAGTTCGGCAGTCGCGGTAAAGATGGAGTTCTCAGGCCGCACCAGACAACGTCGTCTTTCTCTTTTACCTACCCGGCACATACTACAGCCCAGCTCATATCGTAGCAATATGAGACAGCGCCATAATATAGAACTATGCTGGCCGGATTCGAGAAAACTTTCGCAGAGGCTTCCCATGCAGATAAGCACAAAAATGCTGAATTCTTTGGCACCTGTTATAGCATCCTGAAAAGTTGTGTAACTTGCTCCGAGTCATCCACTCATTACGCTAATATGCTGCAATGGCGAAATTAAACTGTGTTTTGCGTTGGCCATTTGGTATTAAGAGAGTAACGTTGGTGTAATTGTAATGATCCCAAATGCTTAAGTTGAAACATGCATTCACCCACTTTTGTGGAACTGAACTGCGATTAGTTCTTATCGAAAAAAGAAAAACATTGCTTCAAGCGCATTGAGAGGTAGTGCATAAACTCCTTTGGTCTCCGTAACACACGTACAAGGTAGTAAGGCTGGACTTGTGAATGCCAGTTTGGTAAATTAGTATTTGTTTCTACCACGTGCTTCTCCGTGGCGCGTGTACACGGCGGTGAAACCAAATGTGTAATTGCCAGTGTTTTTTTTTGTTTGCTTCTCCGCATAGCACCAGTATGGCGATGAAGCAGATCTTGTGAATGTCAGTCTGATCAATGTGTGCTTGTTTTTACTGCGTGCTTCTCCGCAGTGCACGTGCATGGCAGTGAAGCTACACTCGATTATGCATTGCATTGTTTGTTTTATTTGCAGGCATAGAGATGATCATTCTAAGTTCAAATCAGCACGTATATTCCTTAACGTTTATCCAATGACTTAATTCTTTAATTATGTGGACGTATTTGTCATCATTTGGTGCCTTCTACACACTGGTATACCAGGGAATGAACGTGTCAGCTGTTTCTCATGCTAATACATACTGGGATACAGAAGGGCCATGGGATGAGTTTGTAAGCAACTATTCAGTCGAGCTGACATCCCCAAAGCCCAGAGACGGGTCATGCATTTTGGCACCACTGCAGACTAACACATACCCAAATTTAGCGACATACTCGAAGCTACATTCTGCAGTATACTGAGACAAGTGCCCCTGGAGCTTTCGGTGCGAAGACTGACACATATGTATGAGTATCCTTCATGTCCCTGTGAGGTGAACGCAATACGGGGTATGCACTTCACCTCGATTCACGAGGTGGCGAAAGTATCACTGGTCAGCGACGCCATTTTGGTGGTCTAACCATTTTTGAGCGCAGTACTGGGCTAGGCTATGTTTTGTGTGCTCTCTGCATTCACTAAGTCCGCGCGTCATAAGAGAAGTGTCAAGGGTTTCTACTGTGCAAGCCGACCTCTTTAGACAGCACTGTCTTGTGTGCGGTACGTGCTTATTACGTGGAAAATCCTCGAACAAGTTTATTTGCGTTGTTGGAGTGGTGGTATGCGCCATGGTCGCACGGCCAGCCAGCAGCGACAGTGGTGAACATTTGCCGTATTAGGTTGTAACAGCAACGCAAAAAGGAAGTCAAGGGATAAGAATGTTGCCTCGGTAGGTTTTTTTTTTTTGCACCGAAGGTGATGAATCAAGCCAGAGGGCCTTAGAGGTAACAGCAAGACGTAGCATGTAGTGGTTTCACCGCATGAACCGCCGAGACATTCTGCCTTCCCCGGACCGTGTTTACCAGATTCACTGGGGCTAGCACGACAAAAGAAACGCGATTAGAAATGAACGGAAAGTCAGCTTACCTTTCGAACAACAGCGATCGTGCTGTACGCAGAACTTTCACGCCTGCACTAAACAGCTGCGATCACTCGGCTACAGAAGCTCTGAAGAGCGCTTCAGCTATATAAATGTTTTCTGTAGTCTTGCTACAGCCAAACATATGCAAGCTTGTTTGGACAACTTCCTTCAGTAACATCTGTGGCATCTCCTCCTGGTCCTTTTAATGCCGAAGCTTGCAAGAGACACTAGCAACCTTTTCCTTGTCAAGTTTTGTTTACTTTCAGCTTGAATCTGATTCTTCAATATAATCTACTCGGTGATCCACTTGAAGTAAACTGCTGTACTAAATTAAGAATATAGCATCTTAGCCAATTTAGCAAAACTGCAACCAAAAAGCAAATGGAACACTGTGTGGCGAGAATCCAGAGAGGGCACCTGGGTACTTATTTCTGCCAAATAGATGGCAGTGCGCAATTGTAGTAGGTCATTTCATAAATTAGGTTCATGCTCTAACAGTGAACAGAATTTATTTATTAGTCGGAGACAACCCATAAACAAGCAGAGACGCATTCACGTGAGCAGTGGCAGCCTTTAGCGCCAAAATATATGAAGCTATTTATGTTTCAAAGCACATATATTTATATATGGCAGAGTTAATTCAATCAAGATTTAAAGTCTTTCCCTCTTAGTTCATTTAGAACAATAGTAAAATTTGTCAAACAAACTTGAGGGCAAGTATTGCCCGACTGGTCTGTTGCACCTATACAGCAGTAGCAGCAGACAGACTGCTTTTACAACCATAAAACTATACATGGGAATCAATTACTGGCCTTGTTTTACACAGATGAAAGTACTGAGTAATTTGGATGGTCATCCTAGGCCGATTCATGCAAATGTAGACGAAAGTGAGGGGGCTCCCAGTTTGAATTATTCGTTGTTTATATTGACGTGTTCAAATTATTTGTAGTTTTCACCATTTAAATACTTAAAGCTGTGCCAAGATTAGGGTGTCAGTTTTAATTAAAGCGGTATGCAACACGTTTTGAGCATGGTCAGAAAACACTGCGGATTGGTAGTAAAGGCTCCTGAGAACCTGGGAGCCAAATATTATAGCACAGCAAACAGCCTAAAATTTACAATAAAGTGTCGAAGTCAGCTAAAAAGTGCTCTCTTTTCTCTCGTTAAATGATGGAGGAAGCTCAAAAATTGCTCGTAGAAGGCCATCTGTCAGCCTTTCGCCGATTTGAACATGGCACATTCAGTCGTTACAGGAATCAACATGGGAGGCCGCGACTTTTCCACGCATGCAAGCACGATCACACTAAAAAACGTTGTGTATTCGAATAAAAAAAGTGCTAAAGGTCACAAGTCACACGTGGCGTATTTACTTTGCCCCTGCCATCCCTTCCTGTTTTACTCGATCGTAATTACTTGTTCCTTTGCTCTATTTTTGTGGGCATTTACCTGACAGGTAATCATAATCTGAACAGAGTACTACTTTGGTTTTTTAGCACTATCAAAGAAGAACCAGGTGAGTAACTAGTGAGGGCAGAGCTCTAGCTCGTCCACAGTTCTCTACCCAAAAAACAAAAAATGGCCTAGTTGGTACCTTGCATGTGTACTTGTATTAGTAGCCCCAAAAGACTCTACAATAACCTTTAAAAAGGCCACCCTTCGCTGTGATAGTGTGCTGTGTGTTCCACGGAGGCCACGCGAATTTGGTTGCAGCTGAGCGAAGCTCTTTCAGTGGAAATTTCTGCGAAGTGGATATGTGCCAAGCAGCTCTCAGCATAGCTTCGCATAGAGTAAGGGTGGGAAAGGAAGCAAGGGTGAGGACGATCTTAGGAGGAGTTCAGAGCATAAACCATTGCATAGTTTATCGTCGCATAGGGGCGAGATGTTATGGAGTCACCCCCCTAGCGGATGCATCTTGCTTGCTTACTAGGTGGGACAGTGTCCGCACACTCTTCAAAAATTGACCATTTGCAGGAATCTGCAAGGCATCTTTCCTGCAAGGTTGTTTTCCAGCCAAAAGGAAAAAAAAAACCTTCGTGCCAAGACTGCTTTTCTTACTTACACACGCGACAAAATGACCTTTTCTCCGAAGAATTCACTGACCACTCTGTATATGTAGGCAATGGATAGGGTGTTCGGAATTCAGTCAAGGCCGTCTTTACTTGGCTTTCACTAGACTTGACACTTGGCTTGACTCGAGTAGATGTGATCGAAGCAGCAGTACCTTGAAGCAGTAGTGGGGCACAACCCAACAGTGGTCCAGCGCTCGTTGAAGGCAACGCTTCTCTTTGATTCAATAAATATGAATAATGAAGACGAAATGACAATTAAGCATTCGCAAACCTTACTTAAGTATGCAACAATCACGTGATACTCCCACCATTCTGTGACGCATTTACTCAAGTCCCCCCCCCCCCTCGCGGGAAGACGCAAGTTTTTTCTTTGTCCAGAACACGCGAGTTTTACAAATCTATTTGGTGGTCTGTAGATTCCACGCGTTCAGAGAGAGCAGTCGAGGCCACACGTCGTTTCGTGGGGTCATATGGGTGTTGTTTACTTCTTTTCTTGAAATTACCAGTTTCACCATAGTACTGGCTGTCACAATTTCCGCAGCCTAGTGTATAACAAGACTAAGAAAATTTCTGCTCGGCAACTTGTCCTTCACATTGGATAAACTTTAGCTTCCATGTTGGTACATCCGCTCTTTTGATGTCAGTTGCTTCTACATATCACACAGCATATCTGACTTTTGAGCCACAACTTTACTCATGTCTGTCTGCGCCACGATTTATGCTCGGCTTGAAGGCCGCGTGGATTGTCTAGGCTAGAACTGCTATCAGCATAAGCTTGCCAGGCTACCCATGTCTTTTAGTTTTAATAATTATAATATTATTTTATTATTGTTATCATTATTGGTGATGCAGCAGCAAACGTCCTCAGCTAGACACTTATTGCTCGTGTTTCAAGGATAACACTTGGGTAAAGTTAGCATGAGGCAACAATTACCGGCATGTTGTGTGTAGCGCAATTAATGCGGCTGATGCAGAGCACGGAGCCAGCTCCCAACCCGTCAACTAACGAAGATGATGGGTTCCGCAAAGGCGAATGCGGAAGACCCGAGCACAGGAAAGAAAGGAGACTCCTTCGTTCACACGGTTCACGAGCGAAGTCCTCAAGGTCCCCCCGTCTGGGATTAGAAGGGAAAAGCCAATGCCTCCTAGAAAAACTATACCTGGAACGTGACTCTCTTTAATTGAAAGCTTGCTGCCAGCACAAAATTTCGGAGGCCATGCCTCCTACCGCGTGTTGCGACCGCTCACCTCCGTACCACTCTGTCACGTGACATCTTGGTACCGCTCTGTCACGTGACATCACAGCTGCTCGGTGGCAACTGTGAGAGCATTGCTGTGTTCGCAGGGGGCGACCGCCACAGGCGTTCGCCTCCGTACCGGAGGGGGAAGGTAAAATCCGCGGGTCGGGCGGCACGTTCGTGGCTAACGTTCCAGGCATGATTTTTCCAGGAGGTGTTGGGAAAGCTTACTCGTAAGAGCGTCTTGCAAGAAGCAGGCCAAGCGCCGCCGTCAGTTTAAGTTATTGTTGGCATACACGCGTCCCATTGAGAATGACGCAGAGACGCTACCACTGGACTGTCCGAGACATTACCGCGCCATGCATACGAGCTTACTCTCCCCCGCTATCCGTCATTAGCGACAGTTGTTAGGATGGCGGGGTGCCTCGCTGCCGCGTTCACACCTGGTCAGCGCACAGGCCCTCACGGCGTACTGTGCGCACTTAAGGAGGCTCCTATGAAGCGACTTGTAATGAGAAAGCTGGTGGAGCTTGAGCGTTAGAACGGCTATCGACGGAGGTCGGCCAATACAAGGCCTGGCATGGGAGAAAATGTGACATGCGGAGAACCTATCCCTTTGTGTGTTGTGTTTGGTAACGTGGCTTTCAGCAATGTAGTGTCCGTTATGAAAGTGTTTCTGCGGTGTGTTGCGGTGATGCGAGCCTACACGTGGGATCGGCTTGTGTCGAGACCCTTTGTTCAACCGAGGGCTGAAAAGAGAATGTTTGAACGTGGAAAAGAAAAGGCGGAGGTTCGAGCTTGGACTCGGGCAGACGTCTGAGGCTGCAATAAAGCGCATCTCTACCGAACTACGGCTCTTCCTTCGCGCTGCCACCATGCACTCGAGTTATCAAGAGGACCTATTCCGAACCTCAGACATCTTCCCTCTTTAGCTAGTATAAAAACTAGTCGAGGAGGAGGAAATTAACTGGTAACTTTAGCTAAATGTGTCATTTTGGTTTTCTGAGATTGTGTAAATAAATCTGCAATTCTGTTTCAGCGTGACGTCCACAGCAGAGTACTTAAATCAAGCTAACATTCCGAAATTCGTGATTCTTCTGTGGAATCAAGGAAGCTGTTGCACCTTGACAGATTCATTCTTGCAGTTATATACTCAAACATTGGCACTAGAGCACTGCACGGGCCGATTTTTCCGGCTAGGGCCCGGCCTGGCCCGAAAAATCTATGCGCAGGCCCGCCCGCGCCCGGCCCGGGGTTTGAAATATGGCCCGTACCCGGCCCAAGCTCTAAAAGTTTGGGCGCGGCCTGTTTTTGCCAAATATGCCTTCAGCATAAATGGAGCGCTGTACAATCTTCAGTTATTGAGTAAATACCTGCAGCACACAAGATAACTTCTAAAAAGTGTTGTGAGAATTTCTTTCAGAGTCACACCTTTACTCGTTTCTGTGTATATTTCCAGTTAATTACACCTGTAAAACTGCTGGAAAATAATTTTATAACAATGACAAATGAAATTGGAGTCATACCGGCTTTTTCATCTATGCAGTGCTAACCACGCTACATTACCTTTGCAACTTAGAAGTGTCGCTGTTTGGGCTAGTTGGTATGACATGACGACAGTTATAGCGAGAGAACAGAACGAGGACAAACAGACAAGGACGCGAGCGCTCATGTCCTTCTTCTCTCTTTGTCTTCGTTCTGTTGTCGCGCTATAGCTATCATCATTTTGGCGTTTCCAAAAAGACTGCAAAGTATACCTAATACCCTCATAAAGTGGGAAAAGTGCTATACATATATGCTCTGACTCTATATAGAGTGCATATAAGCTGTAGCTATTGCGTTCATGTCACAAGTCTTCTGCAAAGTCCGTTGAATGAAACAGAATGAAAAAAAATTGCCGACCGCATTTTCTCAGGGGGAGAACTCAAGTAAATGCATCACAGAGCGGCCGGGGGGGGGGGGGTATCATGTGAATATTGCATAATTGGGTATGGTTTGGGAATGCTTAATTGTCCATCATCATCACCATCCTGACTTATCCCACTGCTGGGCTAAGGTTTCTTTCATGATCCGCTAATCAACCCGGTCTTGTGCTTTCTGCTGTCACGTAATACCTGCGAACATTTTACTAACTTTCTGCCTCCCCTTCATGCATTTGCCTTCTCTGGAAATCTAGTCAGTTACCCTTAATGACCAGCGGTTATCCTGTTTACGTGCTACATGACCGGCCCACGTCCATTTGTCCTTATTTCGTCTTTCTTATTCATCTTCATAGAATAAAGGAGAATTGTTGCCTTCAACGTCAAGCGAAAGCCAAGATGCACTTGACTGAAATACGAACGCGTGATCCAGAAGGCAAGCAGTCGTTTTTTTTTTACTAGCAGATGCTGCCTGCATCGGCCTTACGAGGCGAGACAGGGTGAGGGGAGCGACAGTTTTGCGGGTGTCTTCTTAGGCCGGCACGTGACGCGAGTCGCAGCCGTCGCCGACATTGTGTGACTAAGACATTGTGTGACTAAGAAATGCTGATTTGATTGATTTGTGGGGTTTAACGTCCCAAAACCACCATTTGATTATGAGAGACGCCGTAGTGGAGGGCTCCGGAAATTTTGACCACCTGGGGTTCTTTAACGTGCACCCAAATCTGAGTACACGGGCCTACAACATTTCCGCCTCCATCGGAAATGCAGCCGCCGCAGCCGGGAATCGAACCCGCGACCTGCGGGTCAGCAGCCGAGTACCTTAGCCACTAGACCACCGCGGCGGGGCGACTAAGAAATGCTTCACATTTAAAATGCACTTTAGCTGCTTCTGGCAGAAAAACACCAGGCTGGGTAGGGGAGTGAAATTATTCCTATATAGGTTAAAAAAACGATGTAGGATTAAATATACAGGGTGTAAGAATAGACTTGTTGGTGGTGATACATTATGGAAACGTGTGGCGTACAAAAAAGACAAAAAAAGATGACTGGACGATGCGCTGTCCTGCACATTGTCCTCTTGTCTTTTTTAGTCTACGTATTGGTCATGCGCCACACGTTTTTCAAAATGCAAGGGTAAACATTTGCTTTTCCTTTGTTCGCGAATGGAAAATCACTTTTTAAGTGGGTTTTCATCACTTATAGAAATGAATCTGTCCCCAATCGCTTTATTTCTGTCGTCTTGAATTTTAAATTCAAGACGACAGAAATAAAGAAAAGGAGTGCCTCGCAATCAACAGAAAAGGAGTGCCTCGCCATCATCTGGGCTACGTCGAAATTTCGCCCCTACCTCTACGGCAGGCCCTTCAAAGTTGTGAGTGACCACCACGCCTTGTGTTGGCTAGCCACCTTGAAGGACTCTTCAGGTCGCCTCACACGATTGAGCCTGAGACTTCAAGAGTATGACATTACTGTCATTTACAAGTCCGGCAAAAAACACTCCGACGCCAACTGTCTCTCTCGTGCGCCCGTCGACAAACCGCTTTCCGACGACCCGGATGACAAGTACTTCTTGGGAACGATAACTACCGACGACTTCGCTGAACGACAGCGGGCCGACCCGGAACTTAAGGCCCTAATAGAATACCTCGAAGGCAGGACCGCCGAAGTCCCGAAGGTATTCAAGCGCGCACTTGCGTCGTTCTTTCTACGAAACGGTCTTCTACAAAAGAAAAAACTTTTCACCGCTTCGAAATAAGTACCTCCTTGTGGTGCCTTCAGCTTTGCGGCCAGAACTCCTGCAGGCCCTGCACGACGATCCGACGGCAGGGCACCTCGGTGTTTCTCGCACGCTCGCGAGGATACAAGAAAGGTACTACTGGCCACGTCTTACCACCGACGTCACTCGTTATGTGAGGACATGCGGGGACTGTCAGCGACGCAATACACCGCCGACAAGGCCAGCGGGACTTCTGCAGCCAATTGATCTACCTTGCCGACCCTTCCTGCAGATTGGTATGGACCTACTGGGGCCGTTCCCGACGTCGGCTTCCGGAAACAAGAGGATCGTGGTAGCTACCGACTACCTCACCCGCTACACCGAGACAAAAGCCCTGCCAAAAGGCAGTGCATCCGAGGTAGCTAAGTTCTTCGTCGAAAATATCGTCCTACGCCACGGCGCCCCGGTGGTCCTTATCACCGACAGAGGAACGGCATTCACTGCCGACTTAACTCAAGCGATCTTGGCATACAACCAAACAAACCACCGCCGGACGACAGCGTACCACCCACAGACCAACGGCCTCACCGAGCGGCTTAACAAGACAATCGCCGACATGCTGTCAACGTACGTCGATGTCGAACACAAGACGTGGGACGCCATTCTTCCGTATGTGACCTTCGCATACAACACGGCGGTGCAGGAGACGACGCAGATATCTCCATACAAATTGGTCTACGGAAGGAGCCCGGCAACGACGCTCGATGCCATGTTACCCAACGTCACCGACGAAGAAAACCTCGATGTGAGCGAGTACCTTCAACGCGCCGAAGAAGCTCGACAACTTGCGCGTCTCCGTATCAAGAATCAACAAACGTACGACAGCCACCGTTACAACCTTCGACGACGCTTCGTGGAATACCAGCCCGGGGAACGTGTTTGGGTGTGGACGCCGGTACGCCGACGTGGACTAAGTGAAAAGCTTCTGCGACGGTACTTCGGACCATACAGGGTGGTTCGACGTCTCGGCCCACTTGATTACGAGGTTGTCCCCGACGGCATCACGAACTCTCAACGACGCCGATCGCGCCCTGAAGTCGTACATGTCGCGCGCCTCAAGCCATTTCATGCACGTTAACAAACTGAAACAGTGTTTCTTTTGTATTATTGTTGTATCGTAATTTATTCATTGTACTTTCTTGCATTATTATTGTACCTTCATCTTTAGTTAAAGCATAGGGACGATGCCTTTTTTTTAGAAGGGGGCAATGCGACGTTCCATTTCCCAAGTTTTTTTTATCGTCCCAAAAAACACCACACGATTCTCAGCGCAAACCGCGCCTGCAGTTTTCGAGAAGGTTCCGGACTGTAGTAGGTCATTTCGATAAGATCACGCCCACTGTGCGAACGGTACAGATTGTTCTGGAACCTACGCCACAGCCAGTGATAACGCTAGAACATTCGACAGCAAGAGTATAAATGCCGACGCGCTTCGCCGCTTGTCAGTTGTTTATCGAAGGCCGACGCTCCGTTCGCCGCTATCAGTCCGAGACTGCTAACTGTGCAAGACTATTGCTGTAATTGGAATTTCCGTTTACCGGGCACAGGTTCGCCCAAACAAACAGTTAAATCCCAACACGAAGTCTCCTGTCTTCGGCCACGTCACGACCCCGTGACAGTATTGTTTTGGGGAGTGAGAGATGCCTTTTTATTTGTAAGGTGGCACCGCCGTTTCGGGTATTTATCGCTCTGTCTTTTTTTGCAGGCTCTCTATGTAAAGTATGACGAGAAAACAATGTGTTCAGCATTCACACTGCTTATGTTATGCAAGGCCTTCAAGGGATGTGGCCAAAAGACGACCTGCGGAAACTGTGCACTCAATCGGCACTGTGATCTTCAGAGCAAAGTTACCTTTGCTTAAGATCCAAGTGGGAGAAACTGAAGCAGCAGAGAGCTCCAAGACATGATATGTGCAAGTCACATTTAGAGAAGCTGCAAACAACAAAAGAAAAAAGGAATAAAAGCTTTATCCCCCGTGTTTGTGTACTTTAATTACAACCATTTAAAACTTGGTGAATCGGTGGCACTGCAGAAAGCCGATAAATGCTGGTCAAACTGTGGAAATACAAAAAGAAGCATATGATTTTACCATACGCATGATCGCTGCTTCTTTCATTTTCTCCCAAAAAGCACGTGAAAGCTAAGCGTACTTAGGAACTGACAACTGAGGACGTAGCAGATATTCAACATAAAAATTTTCTTGCTTAAAACAAGTCACTCTAATTGAACCATGCTCAATAAATTTTCTTTGTATGCCCCTCCAAGCAAGTGCAAGCATGAAATTTTAATTTGACTGCATCACCGAAGTGCCTAAACATAAATAGTTTATTTAAATTATACTCTCAATGCCGAACATTGTACGGAGGGGAGTGGTTAATATATTTATGGTATAGAATGTTATGCAAGGCCACTCGAAAAGATTAATGGTCTGACTTGTTGGCAACTGAATGGAGAAGGTGGTTCTATAGGTGAGGCGTAAACTCGCAAAAGCTTACGGGATGCACGCGGTCTGCACTGGCTTCCGGTTTAATAACTCTCTGTCTGTGTTCTGCGTCCCTCCTTGGGTATCGGTGTGCTCTCTTTCTTCATGGCAACCCAACGTGTATGCTGTGAATTTCTAGAGCACGTAGCGTAGTCGCACCTACGACTGACCACGAAAAGCATGTGCTGTCGTGAAATATTTTCAAGTGGCAAACAACAGACTATACATGCTATCACAATTTTGCGTGTCTTCGGAATAATAAGTGGCGTGGACTTGGCTGTCACGTCTTTCAACTATTTTACACTTGTATAATAATGCAGGGTGTCCACCAACGTGCTTATTTTTAAGTGTTCCCATATTTGTTGTTGCTCAGCTGCTTTTGCATTCATAGTTGAATCCCAGCTCGTATAAATGTTCATTGTGTGAAAGGGGTATCCTTTATTACTGAAACTACGCGTTCAACGGCAACGGCCTGGGAAACTGTTCAGTAATTCGTTTGTCATGACCTCGACTATAATACAGCACTGAAAAAGCTTTAAAAAGTTAATTTTATCGGCGGCAACTTTTATTTAGCAAAGTCGAGCTTATTTGGCATTTACGTATTGCATCGTGTCGGTAAACAAGCTGGCAGAAACGACACTCACCTCATTGTCAGGCTCTGTGCTTGTTATGCATGGTTGCCTGTTCCGCTTGATGTGCACAAGATGAGGTATGAATAAACTGACTACTAAAATAGTCTTGGAAAAACAGGCTTGGAAACAGGTTTGGAAACAGGCTTGGAAACAGGCTTGGAAAAATAGGCTTGGAAAAACACTTGAAATCAACAGCAATTATTGCATAGCTGTTCTATAAGTAGAATAGTATTTTGTTGTCTACATAACGTTACTGACATCATTTTCTCCTACTGGTGCGAGGTCGTCGCCGTCATAACCACTGACTGATTGCATACACATCGCTGCAGTTGATGTCATTGACAAATACCGTGTTCATGGATTCTGCAGCGTCACCGCTGGCCTGATGTCGTGCGGCTACTGTGTCACGCATTTTTCGGAATCAGGGTCAGAGCTGGCTGCACGTTACGTGGCGCTTGTGCGTAGCGTAAACGCCATATGCTTGTAGTAGATGAATATATTGTAATTGTGGTTGTGGTGATGAAAAACTACACATTCAAATGCCTTTTGTGCTTCCGTCTTGACGCCTCAGTTCCTCTTTTGTCATGCCAAAATGTCGACGGCACGTAGTCAACCTAAAGTGATTTTTTTCTGGGAGCACCTTTACGTAAACACGAAATATGTCAGACAAACGAAACCATCCTATCCACGCAGGATTTGGGACAAATATCACCCATCTGACGTTAGGCATCCAAAGGCTGTACCACTCACCATGGTTGTCCTTATTACCACAAAACCCACTTCTATATTTTATTTTCATTACGAAGGAATCTGAACATCTTTTTCTCTTTGGTGCTCAAACTCGAGCAACCGACAGCAGCACAATCAACCATGATTGCGTGAGCAATTAGCTTGCAACCCAATTGCAAGAAAAGACATCTACAGCTCCAAAAACGCGGCCAGCGAAACAGGGTGCCCCGGATATCTTGAACCGAAGCCGATGCAGATGGTGCCTCCCATGAGCCTTTGCGAGTTTACGCCTCACTTATTGAGATGCTCTCTTCGACATGAATGAATTGAAGAAAAGGTTCGTGTGGCAACTTGGCACTTTGACTTTGATGTTGCCAGCTATTCACATTCAGGGGTAGCAAGTAGTGTGACACCCCAACTTAGACATTTTTTTACGTTTACACTCCTTATTCTTTAAGACTATTTGGTCATCGACCTCCATGCTTCTTTGACACAATTACTTAAAACTATCCTGGCGTGTGACGCTATTGTATATCTTGTGGAATTGAAAAAAAAATATAAGAATAGGTGCAGACTTGCTGTTTTGCTTTCACTAAATGCATATCGTGACAGAAAAGTGCATGCCAGTGAAGTGGATAAAAAGCACCATTTCTTTTCTAGTGACCAGCAGTATATCAGAATAATTCATGCTGTATTTAAGAAAGAAGGGTATTTTAAGAAATTGTTTTTCTTTGTTAGATGCAATATTAATGAGCACATGATGTAATGGCAAGAAGGGTGTAGGTGATTTTACCTGTAGCAATTATCGGTCGCAGCATGTTGTCTGTTTGCCCACTTCACACTTGTATGATAATTGCAACAATTAACATCCCTTCGGATGTTATTTGGCATTAGGGTCTGTTCTCATTAATTCGAGGAGTATTGATTGATGGCTTCTTTTTTTAAATCAACCTAGGTTATACCTACATTGGCAACAGTAAACCGCTTCTGAAGACAGCAAAAAAAAATCTTGCAGTGATACTGAAAGAGGTCGAATATTGCACTAAAATGATTGCCCAAAATTTTTTGGACCAAGAAACTGATTGTTTTTCACATAGTGTCATTGGGAATAAACAAGCATGCCGCCGTATTTTCCACCTGTTTAGTTGCTTATGCTTGCGCACTAATTTATGAACCTGCAAGATAAAGAAAATCTAATGTGCGTCTGTTAATTGAACCACCGCGTTCATGTCTGCTCGAGATGCTGCGTCTGCTGTTCGTAGAGTCTTAACAGTACAACTGTGCTAAGAGGGGCGAAAACAGAAGCTCACTTCCTTATGGGTAACTGTACTGGCTGAGGCCAACTCAGTAACGACAGCAGCTGAAGGGAGGCTGCAGTGGCGAAAGTCTTATGGCTTCGTGCGGTGTAGAAAACAAGTCAGCGAGGCAGTTCATGCATGCAACTTCTTATGACAGCGAAAAGACGGAAGAAGCTGGCTAACACGAGCGCTGTCTTTCATGTGTTTAGTCTTTGCACTATTTCAAAATGAACCCAAACCAACTACCCCAACTCTTGCTTTTGCTGCGGTTTATGGAACTACAGGCCGCTCTTCTTTCTGTGCAAAAAAAAACAAAAAAGCAAAGGCAGTGGGTGATCCTGCACGCAAACGCATGCAATATCGTTTTGAAGATACAGTCAGAATTTGCGGTAGTTCACAGGAGCCGATCGAGATGTGGGGCAACCATCGAAAAACAAAAAAGGTACGCCATCTGGCTCTGTGAAATCTGTGTTTGTGCAGCTCACATTCTTCCGCATTGAAGACGCAGGCCTTGGTCGCTAATGCAACGTGAAAGCAGCCAAACATCGTTCCTAAAATTCAAGGACTGCAGTAGCCGTAATAGCAACAGATATTCGCCTTAAAACGTTGACCGTGCAAGTTCGTGCATAATGCAGCGGCGTTTTGCTCACCTTCTCAAGACCAGTACGCGAATTGTCGCACATCAAATATTGACGCTCGATGTTCCGGATGGTGCTAAATGTGATCACCACGTATTTATCTACATAGATCTCACAATGTCACGTACAACAGCGCTGAAGCTTGGACGTTGAACGCACGCCTTGCAGCCAGAAATGTAAACAGGCAGTCGCCTTGACCCTGCTACAGAAAGCAGGTGGTGTTTTGCGAAGATAAGAACCAAAACCGAAATCGCAATTTTATAAGCATCTTCAATTGACCTGTGACTCGCACACGCTAGCCATAATAGCACGAAACAAGCTTTTTCTGCATGAAAAAAAAAGATTACTGCGTACATACTCCTGGGCTACTTTGCTGAGCTGAAGGTGTGGATGGGAAAAGTTTTAGTCTCGAAACTTTTCACCCCTGCTGAGGTGTCATAACATTTTGATCTGCAGAAACCAGCCATAGATGAATAAATAAATAAGTGAATACATAAAAGATTGTTTGATTATGTGACACCATGCTGGCTGTTGGGCAGCGAGGATTCAGTGCGAAGTTCAAAGGTTTGGTCTTGAATCTTTTTTTATTAATCAACGTGTGACTGCAAAAACAAATAAAAGGCTTCATTTCAATATTTTTTCCTTTTGTGAACCATTATCTGCTCTATACACATAACTGTCTAAGCCACTTGTCATCTCGTGGTCAACTTATCACTTGACATTGTACTTCAATATAGTTCCAGGTTGGAGCTAGTGACCACGAGATGTTAATATATGAACTTTCCGAGTCACTCTGATGCGCGGGCACTCTTACTGTGGGCTATCAGTAAAGTGCATTCAATGTGATTAGAGTGTTTTCCTTCTGGCACCTTTTCGTAGTCCAAGTGCCTCCATCTCTCTTGTGGCAGACACGCCTTCTCGCATGCCTTCATCTAGATGGTGCTGAAACCGTGCACCTGCTTGAAAGCATATATTAGCTTGATAGAATATTTGAAACAAAAACAAATGAAAAAAAGATAGTAAGAATTGACATATTGTTGGTCACAGGTCCGTTTAGACCACATGGCAGAATGCTGAATTTGCACTAATTGAGTTGAGAGACTTATGCCTTTTCGAAATTTGCTATACTTCTTTATTGCCTAATTCATATGAATCAATCTTGTTTACACTGCATAAACATCTTAGCATAAAGAGCCAAGGTCAGCCCTAATCTTCCAACGGGCCGGTGTGATGCACTTGCAAAAAAAAAAATCAGAACAAGGTATTACTGTAACATTCACTAAAACTGCAATGCGCAAAAATAAAACTTAGCAGATAGCTAAAAAAATGCATCTTTATTTTAGGGTAATGCAGGCATAACAGCGACACGTTAAAGAAGCCCAGGTGGTCTAAATTTCCGGAGCCCTCCACTACGGCGTCTCTCATAATCATATAGTGATTTTGGGACGTTAAACCCCACATATCAATCAATCAATCAGGCATAACAGCGAACGTGCAGCTTCCTTAAGCTATGAAATTTCGCCCAGAGTTGTTTCTACTCGCTCTTTCTTCCTTACCTTGTATAAAAACAATCTCACAGCAGAGGGGCACACAAACTTTATCGCATAAGTTCTTTCATGACATTAGTATGAATGTCCTTTAGTTGTTAACTACATCACTCAGGAGAGAATTGATAATGAACTCACACGCTATACCTAAAAAAGAGCTGACTATAGTCAGCTCTTTTTGGTCTGCATATACTGTAGTATAGTATATACTATGTATTGGTCTGCATGTACTATAGTATATGCAGACCAAAATTATGAGTAAAAGGTGGTGTAAAATGTTTCTTTGTTATGTTCAGCTGACATGACATTGAAAGCTCTTTGCAGATAACGATGTCATGTTTAACTCTAATACCCTCTTTACAGATGGTAGAGCGTATGAGAGTTAAAGGTGTTTGTTTTACCACTTATGCACTCGAAAGACACGAATATGTAAATTTCCTAACATAACATGATTATGTACATTTCATAACCCCACATAAGCATTCATTATTTGGAATTTGGCCGTTTGTACTTATTGCGGGTGGGGACCTGCAAGCGACGGCCGCTGGTCGGCGGGATACTATTTAAAAGTACACGTGGGCCGCGCTTAAATCGCTCCAACTGCTTCGATAAAGCCGCCTTCCAGGCGTATATAGCTGTAGCATATCCGACGTACCCCAATTAGCCAGCCTTGGGATGTTTATTCGTCACATGTACACGAGTCCAAACGATATGCCTTGTGCTGACACAGCTAAGGGAAGCGTAACGTCCCCGTCGTGACACGCAATCGACGCGGCACGATCAGCTGTGAAAAAAAGCTGGGGAGGGGAAGGCAGTGCACCGCCTTCTGTGACTCTTATTAGTTGTCCCCGTCGTCCCTAATACTGACACGCGATCAATTAATTTCTCAGCTGCGCACACAGCAAGAAAACGAGGCCCGTACTTCTGTAACGTGCGATTGATTGCGTTAATTACGTCGTACACACACTCGCGAAAAAGTTCATCGCACTCGCCAAATGCTTGGTGGACGGCGCATCATTGATTTCCTAACACTAAGACACGATCTCATAATTGCACAGCAGAGAACGCAGCACAGCGAGAAAACGCGCCCCAACGTCTGCAAGGCACTGTTCATTCCGTTAAATAAAACGGCCAGCGTCGCTCATGCACTTGCAAAATGCACCGCGGACGACACCGAACCCTCACAGAAAAGCCAGAACTACAAGGGCGAATTTCTCTACGAAATTTGGCGACAGTCTGGCAACACTGACCCTTCAAGCCTGGCAGCAACCATAGAGTTTCTTAATCATGACCTGCTACATAAACTTCCGACCTGCTCACGGCATCGCTCCCCCTGTCACCAGATTTCATTTTGCTTGTTTAGTTTATTTTGGTTCTCAAAACGGCCACAGCACGCCGTGGCACCACCACCTACCCCCATCGTGTTAGCGGCCACTTCATTCTCCGTACGCTCCCAGTCACCGTCAACACAAAGTCTAAAATTTGCTACGTGCGATAGGTGCTCCTTTGTGAAGCTGTTGCGTGTAGTCAGTTGCTATACATAGTCGGCAACATCGTCAAGGAACGGCCGCAGTACAATACCATTTTTTGCGATGGTATACTGCTGCGTTCCTTACAGCAAGTCCAACGGGCGACTTTCTAGGAAGGGCAACGACGTCAGTGTCGGCCACGCTAGTGATGGGTGATTCGGAGAATGAGCATTTGGCTACACTTTGAAAGTGAATTAAATTATAGTTTGAACGTTTGTTGCGTCCGACCCTTCACGTGGAGTGTCCTTCCATACAGAGAAAACCCACGACAGTCTTGTTATATATAGCCTCAAAGTTTGGTGTCGCCACCCCTCTAAATGATGCTTTAAACTCGAGGAGTTGCATAAAGTGTTTGGCCATCTGTCCCACTCGCACCAAATTCTACTCCAGAACAGCTTTTTCTCTGCTACAAAAATCATAATGTCTATTCCATCACTTATAATGACTACACATTCAGTGTTGGAAATGTTAACTCGAATGTGCCTTTCAAATGCAGGTGCTTCAGTGTATGCTGAGTAAAATACTCATTTAATTTCTGAACTTGCATCTTAATTCTGCTTCTTGCAGTGGGAAAGCTCGCACAGGTACCGGCAATAGCTCCCGAGGAATCTGCTTCTGTATCTTCAGCACCAAGCGTGGAATTTATGAACTTGTGTAGGAGTGAAATATATGAAGTACTTGTCTGGTAAATTGCCAGGGTGAATGTGTAAAGAGCATTGAAACTTCATTCTTCGAAATATTGCCAAACAAGCCTTCAGGATGCATTATGTGCATGATGTCAACCAAGAAATTTGGAAATGCACCTTTTGATCAAAAAGAGTGCATGCATAGTAGGTATTGCTGAGTAGGTTAACATAGTTTGGCAAACTGTAAAACTTGTAGGTAGATATAAAATTTCTTGAAGCAAGAAAGTGGTATTGCAAAGTGGATAGTTGGAACACATAAAATGATAAGGAGAGTAACAGATTAAGTTGGGTTTGCCTCGTATTGCTTCTATAAGAAGCATATTCTCAAGACGGCATACCAACAGTCATGAGAAAGCGTGGTGGCCCCGCCGATGCAAGATACGTGGCAATTTTATTGAAGGCGCATCAACGTTTCAAATGATTGTAACCGCGATGACTAAATTTAAATAGAGGACGTTTTGAAAATACTGTTGGCGCGAGCTCTCGTTGTAACGGCAAGCCGCTACGTTGCTAAAACTTTGACATGTGCCAGGGCCGCACGTTTACGTCGCCTGAAGTTTGCTTGACCCTGGCGGTTACAATTATCGCTCGTCACACATCATTCACATCTTGACAGCGTGGGAATGATCTGTCTTGAAACAGAAGTTCTTGCCGCGGCAACGAGTTGATCCTGAAGACAGATGACAGCGTGGGTCCAGCAGGGCTGAGTGCCCTGTGGACACTCCTGTTTCAAGATTTGCCGTCAACCCATGAATTACATTTCCACAGCTGATTCCAGGCTCCATGAAGCGAAGTTGAAAATGTAACGGTTGCATTCTCAGCTTTATTTTTAGTATATTATTTGTTTTTGCGGCCTACGTGTTCCCGACCATCTGCTGGCCGTCTCACGGACAGTCGGCTGATTAACATCAATTCCACTCGACTCCTGTGCTCATTATGATAAGCGCACGTGTTGCCTCGACATATTAAACCCCATGAATCAGTAGCGCACGCGTTGTAAGCAGAAACACACACACACCCACTCTCTCTCTCTTTCTCTCTCTCACACACACATACACTCACTCACACACACACACACACACACACAAACGCGCTCAACGTAAACGAAGGCGCTTCGTCTGCTATGGATGGATGGATGCATCGAGGGATATGGCTGTACCCTTTAGATCGGGCGATGGCTAGCGCCACCAAGCCATAATACTTAATGAACCAAAATCTATATTTATTTTTTCCTTTTAAAAAGTGAGGTTGACGATCCGTACTTTGCAGTGAAGCGTTTAATTTTCACTCGTGCTTTGGCTTTAGCCACCAATCATATAGCCTCCTTCTAGTTATTCTACCCGCTTAAAGTCTATTTTGCCCTCCCTGTCCCTAAACCCAACTGCTTTGAAAAAACTCTGCACCATCATCCTGAAATATAGGGCGAAGCCCTTTACAGAACATTATCAAATGTTCGACAGTTTCTTCTTCCTTTCCACACGCACTGCATACCGTGTCTACCCCTTCGTATTTGGCCCGATATGTCTTTGTTCGCGATACTCCCGTCCTGGCCTTAAACAGTAGAGAACTACCCCGGGAATTATCATGGATCCTTTACTTGGCTATTTCCTACGTAAAAGTTCGATAGATCTCTAGTGCGGACTTCTCAATCTTGCGATTCTCCACATATCGGTCTGAGCTTCCTTCACCTTCTTTTTAACCGATAATTCTTTTTGGTTTGGCCCCCTGCTGTTTTCTAAGTATTTACCAGTCAATTTTCTGATTCGCTTCCTCCATTTTGTATCGACACTCTTTATGTACAAGTAGCTGAATACCTTCCCACCCCAACGCTCCTCCCCTATTTCTCTCAATCACTTCTCAAATTTCATCTTGCTGCTAGCTTCCCTGCCCTCAAATGATGTCTATCCCATGTCACCTTGTACTCCCTGATTTGGTGTATTCCCATGAGCTCCTAAGGCAAACCTACCACGTTGCTCAATTTCTAATCTTGCTTGAAATTCTGATCTCATGCACAAGACCGCATGGCCGAACGTCAGACCAGAAACCACGACCCCTTTCCATATTCCTCTGACAACATCATACCTATTGTAATTCCACAGTGCCCTGTTTTTCATTACCACTGCATTCCTGTTACCTTTAGTTGTCACGTATATTTCGTGTTCCCTTAGGTACTCGGTCCCATTGCTTATCCATACGCCAAGATATTTGTATTTATCTCTTATCTCTAGCGTAACCTATGGTATTCTGAGCTCACTACCTTCATTGTCATTAAAAATCATGACTGCTGATTTTTTACTGAATCTGAAATCTAACATATCACCCTCATTACCGCAGCTGCCCACAAATCTCTGCAAATCTTCATTGTTGTCAGCGATTAGACCTATATCATCTGCCTACATCAATGCTGGTAGTGCCTGTTCAATGAGTTTTCCTTGTTTGACGAAAGAAAGGTTGAAGCCCAGTCCACTTCCCTCTAATTTGGCCTCTAATCCTTGTAGGTAGATCATGAATAATAAGGGTGACAGGGGACACCCCTGCCTAAGCCCCCGTTTGACCTCTGCAGGCTTGGATACCTGTTTTTCCCACTTTATAACTACCTTGTTACCATTATAGATATTCTTTAAAAGATTAGTGACTACATGTTCCACGCCTGGTGTGTCCAGCATTCCTCACAATTCCTCTTGAACCACGCTATCGTACGCTCCCTTGATATCCAAAAATGCTAGCCACAGGGGCCTGTGTTCCTTTTCTGATATTTTGATGCACTGCGTCAGCGAGAACTGATTGTCTTCCAACCTCCTGTGTTTCCGAAACCCATTCTGCAGTTCTCCCAGCACCCGCTCATCCTCTATCTATGCCTGCAGTCTTTCCTTTATAATCTGCATCGCCAGCCTGTAGACCGCTGATGTCACTGTTACAGGACGGTAGTTGTTTATGTCAGCTTTGTCCCCTTTTCCTTTGTAGATCATGCTCATCCTGCTAAGTTTTCATCCATCGGGAACTTCACCATCGATTATTATTTTGCTCACTGCCTCTCTTAAAGCCTTCTTAGACTTCAAATCTAATATCTTTATCAGCATAATTGGAATGCCATCTGGGCCTGCGGATTTACTACTAGGAACCATTTTTTCAGCCGTTTCCCAGTCTCGTTGTGAAAATGGAGCCAATGAGCCACTTGATTCAACCTTGTCTATTGTGGTGCATAAAAGACTTCTTTGTTGAAATTTTTCTGTCACCCTTGTTCCTATATATTCAACAGCTTCGTCCCCTTCTAGCCTAGCACCTTGTGTTGTAGTTATAAACCTCTGATCTAGGCTCGTCTCATTTCTTAGGGAGTCTAGATGGTTCCGAAATTTCGCAGCTGCCTTTCCATCTTTCTTATGTACTTCTGCCAGCCACTGAGATCCCTTTCTTCTAAACTTTTCATTGATCCGAAGGGATGCATCCCTTCTACAGCTTAGAAAGGTTTCGCATTTTCTTTCAACATCATCTGTCGGTTCACCCCGCTGCTTAGCATGTCTGTGTTCCCTAGAGACTTCCTGACGTTTTGTTATGGCTCTCTTAACTTCCTCATTCCACCAACTTTTGAGTTTGTGTCTTCTTTTTTGGGGTGACTTGTCACACGCCTTAGCAAGCTCTAGCTCAGTCTAATTAGATTCGTGTATACCCTCACTGTTTTATTATCGTCCGTGATTACTTTTTTAATTTGTTTAGTGGCTATTTTATTTACATTTCTGGATAAAAATTTTCCTGTAGTTGCTCATCTTGTCTCCTTCCCACTTTCACTGCTCTTCAAAAACTTAGCTTGATACGTTTGTGATCACTACCCAGACTTCTTGAGCCACCTTCATCTATGTGCATTTCCCTGAGCTTATCATACATCCTATGTGACATCAGTGCACTATCTATCATCGACTGCTCGTGGAGGCGGAGATTACGCGCAATGTTATCGAGGTCTTGGTACAGTTCAAATTCATCGAATCTACCGGATGATGGACAAAAGGTCAAGCCTCTCGACAAAAGTTGAAGCTGAGCGGGTGTGAGTGTTGTGTTTGACAGATTGAGGACATTTTCCTCACAAGTTTTCGGCTGCTCTTGGCTATCACGTGGCACGGGAGTGTCAGCGTCATATTCAAGAGTAAGGATGTTTTGATTAGGATTGCACTGTAGTTTTGAGTTCCCATTTTTCTCCAAGACGCTGACACCCACGTGATAGCCAAGAGCAGCCGAAAACTTATGACGAAAATGTCCTCAATCTGTCAAACACAACACTCACACCCGCTCAGCTTCAACTTTTGTCGAGAGGCTTGACCTTTTGTTCCTCATCCGGTAGATTCGATGAATTTGAACTGTACCAAGATCTCGATAACTTTGCGCGTAATCTCCGCCTCTGTGAATACTTTCATGATCGCGAGGACTGTACGGACGAGAATAGAGTGATTGGTGGTGACAAATCATGGTGTCCGGGTGAGCAGAGGGACAAACACCTCGATATGTATATATCAGCAGTTCAAAAAGATATCATCAGAGCGTATGAAAAAAATCGGCCATTTCGAAACAACATATCAAAATCAGAACGAAAGCCACTCGATGAACTGCAAAAAAACACTGAAATTACTATCAAACCGGCTGATAAAGGGGGCTGCATAGTAATTCTAAACACGTCGGACTACTTGAAGGAAGGGGAACGACAGCTATCAGACACAAAATTCTACAAAGAACTTTCAACGGACCCGACTCCCGAATTTGAAAGGGAGATAAAAGTAACCCTAAACAATCTCCGCCGGGACGAGAAAATTACCGGCAAAATGTTAAAAGCAATGTTACCGGCCCATTCTCTTCCCGGTCGATTCTATTTGCTCCCCAAAATACACGAGGCAGCTAATCCGGGACGTCCGATAGTATCCAGTAACAGCACATCAACAGAAAATATATCAGAATTCATCAATTCCTTAATAAAAAACATCCCCCCAAATTTTCCCTATTACCTAAAGGACACAAACCACTTCATCTGCGAAACTTCAAGTCTCTACATCCCAGGCGGCAGTTTTCTGGTGACCATGGACGTCTGCTCACTGTACACCAACATACCCCACCATGACGGAATGGCAGCTATGTTTTCTGAATATGTAAAATCTGACTCATCAACTAGTGTAAGTGGCGAGGTACTGTTTACACTTCTTGAACTTGTACTAAATTATAACCATTTTGAGTTCAACGGCAAGCATTTCCTTCAGGTCAGTGGCACTGCAATGGGCACGAAAATGGCCCCAAACTTCGCGAGCACCTTTATGGCTTCACTTGAAATCCCATTCATTGAAGGACGCACCTTGAAACCTTTCTACTACAGAAGATACTTAGACGATATTTTTATGATATGGAACTATGATGAGGGAAGTCTTTTCCGCTTCATAGAGGATTTTAACAAATGCCACCCGTCAATAAAATTCACGCACAAAATTTCCAAAAATCGCATTAACTTTTTGGACGTCACTGTCACGGTCGAAAATGACCGCTTGTCAACAAACCTTTACAAAAAGCCTACAGACCGTCAAATGTACCTACATTTCAACAGCAGCCACCCAAAGCATTGCAAAACGGGTATTCCATATTCTCAGGCCTACCAGTACCGAAGAATATGCACCGATATGCGGGAATTTGACAGACACGCGGAACACCTAAAGCATTCCTTATTGAAACAAAATTATCCGGAAGACATTATTGACGATGCCATACTACGTGCTCGCAACGCGAACAGGAATGATATAATCAAGGGACCAGACAGAGCATATAAAACGACTTCCCAAACGAACCTTGTACTAACTTACTCCTCATCAGCGCCACGAATCAACAACATACTTTCCCGCCATTTCAACATAATCAGGCAAAGCAAACTACTAACTTCTATTTTCGCGAAGCCACCTCACGTGGTGTACCGCCGGGATAAAAATCTGAAGGACATTTTTGTCAAAGCAAAAACAAACACCCCCAAAATTCAATCAGGGTGCCATCCCTGCGGAAAAGCTCGATGCAAGGTATGCCCACAGATGGTCACAACACGGGAATCCAAAGCGAACTTCTCGGATTTAAAATTCTGCATAACTAAAAGCCTTAATTGTGACTCCAGTAACGTAATATACATGCTACTTTGCAACATCTGCGGACAAGAATATATCGGCCAAACAGACACGCCATTTCGGCTGCGGTTCAAAAATCACCGGTACCACGCCACTTCGCTGCCGAAGCTACCTTTATCTAGACATCTGCGCCTGCCAAACCACAGTTTTGAAAATATCAACGTAACTCTTTTGCAGTCCGGTTTCTCAAACAGACGCGAGCGCGAAGAGCGTGAGGCATATTTTATTTTCAAATTTCGTACATTAGTAGCCGGCATCAACGAGGACCCCGGAAAACTCAACTGCCTCCGAGAAGTAAGCCAGGAGAAAATTGGTGACAAAAATTGATAGCTAGAGACCATGCTTTTTTCTGACTGACTCGTACGTGTACACTGTCCTTTCTTGTTTTTTTTCACATGCACATACAAAGTGTTTACGTTCGCCTACCACTTCATGACCATTGAAGAGAAACGGACGAAGATTAAAGGTGAATAGCCGACCGACCCATTAGCAAGAAACCTTTCCTTTACGCACGCCGGCCGCCACCCGCCGAACGACCCATTACCTGGAAACCCCTTTCTTTACGCACGCCGTCACGGACCCTCCCGGCACCGCGGCGACAATCTTGGGTGGCCCGACACACGTCAAGAACTGAACAGCACGTGATATGAACCGTACGTGGATGTAGACGGACAGTTGGCTTCGTTCTCAGTGTTGACAGTGGTTCTTTCTCTTTTTTACTTTCTTTCTTTTCTTTCTTTTTTTCGTCTTTTTTCCTCCCCTTTTTTGTTTTTTTTTCCTTTTTTAGTTCCCTCTCACTCTTGCAAACGTCTTGCAAACGTCTTTCAAAGCGAGAGGGACGCGGCAGCAACGACGTTTGGAAGCTCATGTCAGTATAACTCATCCCCTGATGAAGGGAGGACCCCTCCTGAAACTTTTGGGAAATAAATATTGTTACGCATGCCTTGGAAGAAAACGAAGATGGGTGAACATGCTGACTGCCCCAAGCTGGAGGAAGAAAGAAGACGACGAGACTGCGATCATCAACCTGTTGGCCGCTCCGGCGCTTCTCTTCGTGACCAAAATAAACGGCCCCCTTCAGCCGTATATGTCCTGGTCCTCCTTGTGCGTAACATATTGGTGGAAGCGTGCTGGGTAATACAAGCCCAACGACGGGAGCTTCACTACCTGGATTATGCCGCAGCCGCCGCCTTGCCGGACTCCCGCCTGCGCCGATCGTAATGGCCCAAGATCAGCCATCTAGCGCTTCAAGGCCAACTCCAATGGGTTCCGTGCCCTACTACCGAGTCCCGCAAACCTTTGGAGGAAAATCGGGAGAGGATGTCGACGCGTGGTCGTCCAGTACAAGCGAGTCAGCAAGTCCTACGGCTGGGATGCCGCCGCTCAGCTCAGCAATGCGGTCTTTTGCCTTATGGATACTGCGCTCGTGTGGTACGAAAACCACGAGGACACACTGACGACGTGGGACGTTTTTGTTGCAGAGCTGAAAGCGTGTTTCGGCGACTCGAGCGTCAAAAGGAAGCGGGCAGAGCTGACATTGTCTCAACGCGCGCAGCTTCCAGGTGAGACATGTACCACGTATATAGAGGATGTGCTGAAGCTCTGCAAGGTGGTCAATGATCAGATGTCAGAAGACGACAAAGTAGGGCATTTGCTGAAAGGCATAGCCGAAGATGTATATAATTTTCTAATCGGAAAAGAGCACCTGAGCTTGGTGTCCAACGTGATTCGGCATTGCCGAACTTTCAAACAGCTGAAAATGCGCAGGATTGTTCCAAAGTTCGGCCGGCTCACAAATGTTACAACGGTTGCCAGCATCGACACGAGCACCTGCCCAGACCTGTCCTCGACGATTCGTGAGATTGTTCGCGAAGAACATTTTCGCTATAGAGAACAGACGCATTCAGCAGTTGATCACCATTCTGTAAACGACCAACATTCGGTATATGTGCCACGTGAGGCTGTGACTGCGCCGCCGCCTTCTACGACCCCTTGGCAATCGATGGTTAGTGCAACAGCTGATGAGTACAGCGCACCCCCACAGCCAAGGAGAACACCACGGTTGCCAGCTCCTCGCCATGACCAACGCTCCCAGCGTCCGCCTTCTTCGCGACGCCCGGTCTATCCCTATGATATACGGAACGAACCGACCCACTCCGCCAGAGAAGACGATGTTCGATTCATCGACGAAGAAAGAGAGTTTCGACCTCTCACAGTTTGCTACTCCTGTGGTGTACCAGGACATATTTCGAGATTTCGCAACCGTCGACGTGTAGCCCCACGGTATGGCTACCCACCACACTTTGCACGGCCTTCCGAACGAATTCGCGATGACCCGCGAGCAACGTACTATGGCCCATCACAACACTTCACACGATCGTCTGATCGACCATACGATGACCCTAATGCAACACACCTGCTGCCTCGCGACGACTACTGGACACGCAGCTTCCGGAACCACTCCCCTACATCTGACAGGAGCTTGACGCCTCCACCGCCTCGTGTTCCCCGTTCTACTTCACCACGGCGCCGCAACACGTCTCCTTTGCCACAGGAAAACTAGCAAGCGCGGCCGATGGAGGTGAGGTCGCCGGAGACGTGCTAATATCAAAAATACCTCCTGTGCTGATGCTCAAGAACAAAGTACGTGTTTTTGTTGACGGTGTGCCTGTGATGGCTTTGGTGGATACGGGGGCAACCATTTCGGTCATGAGTGCGTGTTTTAAATATACCTTGGGGCTCAAGGTATTATTTAGGTGGAATCAAGCTGCGAGGTTTTGCGGAGTGAGTGGTGAGGCACTGCATCCTGTTGGTGTGTGTCAAGCTAACGTATTTCTCGGAGGCCGTGTTATCCCAACGGAGTTCGTGATTATTCCGCAGGCGACACATGATGTTATTTTGGGTATGGACTTTTTGAGGGAGTGTGGTGCGACTGTCGACTGCCGCACAGGGACAATAGTCTTGAGTGATCACGTTCCGCCAGCACTCTTGGAAAACCCTGTGGATGGTGAGACGGCATTGTGTGTCTGTGGCGACACTATCATACCACCGTTATCAACCGTTCGTGTACCTGTTGGTTGCAGTCACAGCTATTCCGCCAACTTTGATGCCAACGTAGAACCAGTGTACACCAACTGCATGAAAAAGAATGTGTTGATACCACATTGTGTGGTGTCGATCAGACGTGGACGCGCTGGTTTATGGACTGTCAATTGCTCTACAGAACCCGTGATGTTACCAGATGGTCTAAAGTTAGCCGTCGTGAGTGGACAACACGAGGCCTTACTGGTGACCGAGCTTAGAGATGCGCCGGAAGAGCATCGTAGTCACAGTTTCGAAACGGCTCTTCGGTCAATGGTGAATAAGTCGCTGAGCACAAGTGAACGCCGAACATTGGTCAATGTACTTTCGAAGCACGTCTCTGCATTCGACTTTGCGCAGAAAGACAAAGCTCCCCTAATACCTGCTTCTCGGACATGTCACACTATCAACACGGGTTTGGCCAACCCGATTAGACAAAAGCCATACCGTGTTTCGCCATCCGAGCGGCGGATTATTAATGAGCAGGTGAACGAAATGATTGAAAAACGGTATCATTCAAGAGTCGGTAAGTCCATGGGCAGCTCCAGGAATTCTCGCTAAAAAGAAAGACGGATCCTGGAGATTTTGCGTCGATTATCGCCGATTGAATGCTGTAACAAAAAAAAATTCCGCCATATCCACGAAGTGAATGATGATGAGTGGGCGAAGCTCCGGAGGTAAACCTGGTAAACCATGAATCCTCTGTACATTTTGCCCACTCGATTTTATAACATCGCTCCCCCTAGCGTACGTCGCCGCACTAAATCGAACGATTGCCTTCAACCAATGACACGCGCCATATGTGACATCATTCCTATTTTATAAGATCTCGCGTCTTTCATCAACTACAAGTACCGCTTTCTAGTTTATAACATCTTGCATCTTTTCATCATCAGCTACAAGTACCACCATCTAGTAAACACTACAGGAACTAAACGAGAGGTGGCTACATACAGGAGACGGTACCGCCATCTAGTGAACACTGCAAGAACTAAACTAGAGGTGGCTACATACAGGGGACGGTACCGCCATCTAGTGAACACTGCAAGAACTAAACTAGAGGTGGCTACATACAGGCTACAGGGGACGCACAGCCCACGCCCTAAGGAGCTTCGCCCCTAAAAAAGACGTGTACCCACTTCCACGTATTGATGATGCCATAGACTGTCTGCATTTGGCCTCTTACTTTTCCTTTGTAGACTTAAGATCGGGCTACTGGCAAATTACCATGCATCCTGAAGATAAAGAAAAGACAGCCTTTGTAACACCTGACGGCCTTTTTGAATTCAACGTGATGCCATTTGGACTGTGCAACGCGCCGGCGACGTTCGAGCGATTTATGGACACTGTTCTTCGTGGTTGAAGTGGAGCATTTGCATGTGCTATCTCGACGACGTCGTCATCTTTGGCCGCACCTTCAGCGAATACAATTCACGTCTGAATACTGTACTGACTTGCATAAAAAACGCTGGCCTTGTTCTTAACTCAAAGAAATGCCACTTAGGAGACCGACAAACCCTTGTTCTCGGGCACCTAGTCGATTAGGAGGGCATCCGTCCAGATCCCCAGAAGACAGCAGCCGTTGAAGCATTCAATGTGCCGCACTCTGTGAAGGAGCTCCGCAGTTTTTTGGGGCTTTGCTCCTATTTTCGCCGCTTTATACCCAAATTTGCCGATGTCGCGTATCCGCTGACATGTTTGCTACGGAAGAATACTCCCTTCGAGTGGACTCCGGAGTGCGACTCCTCTTTTCGTCAACTGAAGTTCCTCCTGACGTCGCGGCCTGTTCTTCAACACTTCAACCCATCAGCTCCAACCGAACTGCACACAGATGCCAGCGGCATAGGAATTGGTGCCGTCCTAGTTCAACGCTATGGTAACCGCGAGCACGTGATTGCATACGCAAGTCGCTCCTTGAGTAGGCCCGAACAGAATTACACTGTCACAGAACAAGAATGCCTCGCGGTAGTATTTGCGATTCAGCGGTTTCGGTCTTACTTATACGGACGCCCTTTTACAGTCGTCACCGACCACCACTCATTGTGTTGGCTCGTCAACCTTCGGGATCCTTGCGGCCGTCTAGCGCGCTGGGCACTCCGGCTCCAAGAATATAACTTCATAGTCTCGTACTAAAGTGGTCGACGACACGCCGACGCAGATTGCCTTTCGCGCATGCCACTGAGCACTACAGAGTGTGACGCCGATGACCTCGATCACCTCGTAGCTTCTGTGTCACCGAAGTTTCCCGACCTCAGTACTTTCAAAGATGAACAGCGAAAGGACACCAGGCTATCATCGCTTTGCACAGTTCCTACGGCATGCCATTTCTGTGTACGCAACGGACTCCTATATAAGAAGAACTTTTCCAGCACTGGCGCACGTTTCCTCCTGGTAGTGCCAGAAACCCTTCGGACAGCGATTTTAGGTGTGATGTACGATGATCCTATGTCCGGACATTTAGGTTCTGCGCGGACCCTTTACCGTGCTAAGGAACGCTTTTATTGGCCAGGAATGCGACAGTCAGTCGAAGCGTATGTGGCCAGCTGCACACAGTGTCTACGCCACAAACGCCCGTCTACTGCTCCGGCTGGTCTTCTACAGCCCTTGCCACCTCCAAGCACACCTTTCCAACAGGTGGGCATTGACCTCATGGGCCCTTTTTCAAAGTCGGCTAAGGGCAATCGCTGGATAATTGTATGTGTCGATTACCTCACGCGCTACTGCGAGACGGCGGCCATACCAACCGCAACTGCCAGCGACGTCTCTGTGTTCCTGCTGCAGCACGTTATCCTCCGACATGGCCCACCTCAGGTGATCATCAGTGATCGTGGGCGACAATTTACGGCAGACATAGTAGAGGAGCTGCTTCGATTGAGTGAGTCCCGCCTTCGTCACTCGTCGCCATACCATCCGCAAACAAATGGGCTCACGGAGCGCACCAACCGAACAATTGTAAACATGCTCTCTATGTATGTTGCATCCGACCACAAGAACTGGGATGACGTGCTACCATTTATAACGTACGCGTTCAACACCGCTAAGCACGAGACAACAGGCTATAGCCCCTTTTTCTTGATGTACGCACGACCGCCACGGCACACACTCGACACAGTTTTGCCATTCTCGGCGCACGAGAACCTCTCAGTCACCGAAATCCTCTGCCTTGCAAAAGAAGCGCGTCGTATTGCTCGTCTACGCACTTTGGTATCACAGGAAAAATCGAAGGTACGCTATGACGTCCGCCACCGGCCTGTAACTTACCACCCAGGCGACTTAGTGTGGCTGTGGACTCCGGTACGAAGACGCGGGTTATGCCAAAAGTTCTTGGCCACATACGACGGACCGTTTGTCGTTCTCGACAAAATCACGGAAGTCACATACACAATAGCTCGCCTCACGAGAAGTGGTAGAAGAGCCGCTAAAACCCAAGCAGTCCATGTCGCTCGACTGAAGTTGTACACACCAAGGTGAATCAGTTACCTCGCCCGGTGGGCTTCGTCTGCGAGGGGAGGAATGTTACGCATGCCTTGGAAGAAAACAAAGATGAGTGAACATGCTGACTGCCCCAAGCTGGAGGAAGAAAGAAGACGACCAGACTGTGATCATCAACCTGTTGGCCACTCCGGCGTTTCTCTTCGCGACCAAAATAAACGGCCCCCTTCAGCCGTATACGTCCTGGTCCTCCTTGTGCGTAACAATATATTTATCCTTGTTGACAACGCTCCCGTTGTGCCATATCCCATACCTTCACGAAGACTAACTGGCCCATTGAATTATTACTCCCACTATATATATATATATATATATATATATATATATATATATATATATATATATATATATATATATATATGTGTGTGTGTGTGTGTGTGTGTGTGTGTGTGTGTGTGTGTTTGTGTGTGTGTGTGTTTTCACTGTGTACATATACAAGTTCAATTTCTCAAAACAAGATGCACCACTGCCTGCCTACAGTTCTGGCACTTAATAATATAACTACACTTATGATACAAAACATCGTCATAAAATTGCTGGCTTGCAATGGCGTTACGCCAATCGAATATTTCGAAAGCAGCACAATTTATGCTGTTGATACAAAATGAGAACTGGTTACATTGATTTTTCGCAGATTAACAGACGGGCTATATATACGACTGGTGCTTGTTAATATGTTTGTGTGTTGTTTTTAATGTGTTCAAGATGCAATAAGCCTTTCAGAAAGCAGAAATTGTTATCTTACGCAAAACTGGCATAATAAAATTGAGTCGTCACCGATATAAATGTTGTAACAGCGTTACTTATACTTGGGTTTCTCGTGAAACGATCGAGCGCATGTAGGTTCACATGCGCTCGGCAGTCTCTACACTGTGCTCTGCACATTGTACTGCCGACAAAATAAGCATATGATTTATTAGCAGTTTTGATACTTCTCTTCTCTTTGTAGTTCGCCAGTAGCCAGTTATGATGTAACGCAGCTGAAAGAGCTAGGCGGATCAGTGCACATTCCGCTTGACATTTTTTTTCGTGGGTCAGCAGGATCTTGAAACAGTGAATTTATCGACGCACTTTCAGCGTGCCTGCATATTCACTCGTGCGCCATGGTGCGTAGCAGGTTAGTCCACATATAAAGGCTCGGAAACGCATTTACGCGCTAAAAACGAGCCATTACACACTTTCGCAGGCTACGGCGCCCACACTTCCAATGCAGACGTCCTGAGATCTTCAGTACCATGGAACAACAGCACCGCCGTACTGTCACCCAGCGGAGAATCAGCCGAAATGTGGCGCGGCCTCCTCATTCACTTCCTTGCCCCCTTCTAGAACACTGTAGCTGAACGATCACAGCTCCAGAGTGCCCTTCAGTTAGTTTTAGGAAACTCTATAACAACAACTTACGCAATGCCACACAAACGCCTCATTTAGAAAGATGCCTGAGGAATGGCTTCGCTACCAGCGGAGTTGACTTGCCTTCAGCTTTTAGGAAGTGCCGCGCGGTGGCACTCGCGACCGACACTATCTAAGCTAAGCTAAGCTAAGTTTTGAAAGAACAGTTAAAGTTGGAAGGAGACAAGATGGGCAACTACAGGAAAATGTTCATTCAGAAAGGCAAATAGCAATTGCTTCTAAACAAATTGAGAAAGTAAGCACTGAGGATAATAAAACAGTGTGCACATACACAATTCTAATTAGACTGAGCTAGAGCTTGCTAAGGCACGTGACAAGTCACCCCGGAAAAGAAGACACAAGTCCAATAGTTGGTGGCAAGAAGACGTTAAGAGTGCCATAGCAAAACGTCAGGAAGCCTCTAGGGAACCCAGACATGCTAAGCAGCGGGCTGAACCAACAGACGATGTTGAAAAAAATGAAGCATTTTTCTAAGCTATAGAAGGGAAGCATCCCTCCTGATCAATGAAAAGATGACCGACGGACTATGTTACAGTCTTTGAGAGTGTGGGGACTGTTCGCGCTCGTTTGTGTGGTTTTGAATATTATGAGATAATATTCTTAAAGTAGGGGGGCAGTGTCACAAAACGAGCGCTCAAAAAGGGCGCGCTGCCGAATTCCCGCGATGAAACGCCGGAGTGACGCCGCGAGGTCAACAATAAAAAAAGAAGAAAATAAGCATCCAAAGACTCCCCGGGCAGGCGTCCCTCTCCCCTCGGAAGCGTAGGTTCACCGACGAACCTCCTCACTCCACATCAGCGGCCGAGCAAGCCCTGGAATTTTCTCGATGGAAAGGGGCGTGGTGATGCCGGGTTGAGTCATCCGTCGCGGACGGCCCCCGTATCGTATCGCCCTTTCCCCCAGCCTTCGCTGCGTATCGCGCCACCGAAAGGATGAGAACGTTCTGGAACCTCGCGCGGAAGGTATTTAATCGAGTAGCGGAGATGAGAGATCAGGACAAAACGGAAGTTAGCGCCAGAGCGCGTAGGGTATACCGCCGTGTAGTTGGCGAAGGTTTTGTCCTCATTGACAAAGCAGGAGAAGAAGAAGTATGCGTCAAAGTGCATAGGGTGTTCCGCCTCGTGGGCGAAGCCTTTTGTCTTCCGTGACAAAGGGGGAGAAGAAAAGGATTTCCACCTGAGGGGTGAAGGCTCGAGCTACACGCAAGAGTGTGTGTCTACCGCTATCGAGCGAAGACGCGTGGCAACAGCTGCGTGTGTGAAGCCGACGTGTTTCCGGCGAAGAAGTTTGGAGCCTGGAGAGCGGCCAAGTGAAGACGCGAGGTTTCCTGGAAGAGAAACTTCGGGGGCAGCGGAACGACAACAACGCTGGACTTCGAGTGAGTGATTCTCGGAAGAGTATCATCCAGACTTTTGTTCCAAGAACTTTGGACTGAATAGGTTTCCTACCTCTTTAGTCTTTATGTGTCTTGGTTGTTCAATGCTCGCGACTGCATTGTAGCGCGTATTGTTGTCTGTGTCCGTTGTTTCGAGTGTGGCTTATTGTACGGTGTAGTACGTTGTTTGATTGGGGACATATTGTATGCAACTATTGTGGAGTGTGCATACTTGTGTATTGTTTTTGAACGGTCATTATTGAGAATATAATTTTGTTTTGTTTATCAACTCTCGGCTCTGACTTGTTCTTTGGGCCACAGCTGGCGTCCGCTGGCACGCCAAAAAGGACCACTTCTAAATTGTCAACGCTTTCGTGGTGCGGTACAAGGGGCCGATTCTTCGGCCCTTGGAGTTAGCCCGGCGATTGCCTCCCGAATTAACGGGACCAGAGACAATTTATATGGCGTCCGCAACAAGGATCTTTTGGAGCACAGTGTGCCCAAAGTAGTGAGAAAGAGCCTCGAGTTGTTGATAGTGCTATCGGAAAGATTTTGTGTGTTGCTCAGTGTTCTCGTTAACGAGTGCAGGAGAGTGTTCCGATTGATTGATTTAGGCAGATATTTTTTGCATGCGGCAAGGTTTTATTTGCAAGACACAATGGACCTTGAAAAGTTAGTAGCTCTTGGTGAGAAGATGGGTCTTTCTGGCGCCGAAATACGGAAGTGGGTCACCCAGAAGGAAAAACAATAAAAAGAGAGGGCCAAAGAAGAAAAGGCAGCTGAGCTGGAAAAAGAAAGGTTGGCGTTCGAAAGAGCCAAAGCGGAAAAAAAGCTGAGTTGGAGAGAGAAAAGCTGGCAGCTGAAAGGGCGAAAGAAGAAAGAGGGGCAAAGGAGCGACAACTGAAAGAAGAAAGAGGGCAGCGAGTGAAGTTGGAGCTGGAGTGAGAAAGACTGGCAGCTGAGAGGGCGAAAGAAAAAAGAGAGAAAAGAGAATGGCAGCGACAGCACGAGATAGAACTCGAGCGGCTCCGTTTGCAACAGCGAGGTGAAACTCCGGGCCAAGCTAGAGTTGAAGGCAGCGAACGGGAGGACCACGGCTTCCGCTTGAACCCAAGCAAGCTGCTCGTAGCATTTGATGAAAAGAAGTACGACCTTGACGCGTATCTTCACCGATTTGAGACGATTGCGAGAAGCCAGAATTCGCCGGAACACCAATGGGCAACTGCTTTGAGTACTTGCTTGAGTGGTGAAGCGCTCAGTGTGTACGGTAGGCTGACGCCAACCGATGCAGCCAACTATGCAAAGGTGAAAGCTGCTTTGCTGAAGCGATTTAGATATACTGTGGAAGGATTCCGGGACCGATTTTGGACAGGAAAGCCAGCTGATGGTGAGACGGCTACGCAGTTTGCCGCCCGACTTTTTCATTATTTTGACAGGTGGATTGAACTTTCAGGGACAGCGCAGGAGTACGATGAACTTAGAGAGCTCCTAATTAGAGAACAATTTTTTACTAGTTGCCACCCAAGCCTTTCACTGTACCTGAAAGAGAAGAAAGCTCAGTCACTTGAAGACATGCTTGAATTAGCTGATCAATTCTTGGAAGCGCAAGGTGGCACTAATTTGGCGAAGGTCAGGAATGAGTGTCCTGAAGATTCGAAGAAATCGGGTCCCGAAGAAAAGAAGCGTGAACCAGAGAGCATCCCGCGATGTTTTCTGTGTAACCGGGTGGGTCACCGCGCTAACAACTGTCGAACTAACTTCACGAGCCCTACGGTTGTAAAATGTTTCAAAGTGGTCAGACTGGGCACCAGGCAGACGCTTGTCGTAACGGAGTGAGGCAAACTCACCAGGTATCCTGTGTGCTAGCAGCACCGAAATTTGATGATAATGCCGTCACCGACGGATTCGTAGAGTTAAAAATGGGAAGAAGCTTCCTATTGTTGGTGCTGTAATGACAAAACAGCAAACCGGTGTTACGAAGGGAATGCCAACGGTGCCTGGAAAAGTTGCGGGCAAGAAGGTTACGGTGTTAAGAGATACCGGCAGATCCACTGTTATCGTGCGGAGAAATTTGGTACGGGAAAGTGAGTTAACTGTCAAAACAAAACCAGTTTGCCTAAATGACGGTATGTTTCGGATGCTTCCCGAAGCAAAGATTGAGGTTGAAACCCCGTACTTCAGCGGGAAAGTTACCGCTCTATGCATGACGACCCCCCTGTAAGACCTCGTCATCGCAAACATCGACGGGGCGCGAGGGCCGAACGAACCAGAACGTTTGGGGGAAGACCCGAAGATGGAGCCCCAGCCGACACAGGGACCGTGAGATACAGCGGAGGAAAATCCCGTGAAGGATTTCACATGAGCCCAAGGTGAAGCCTGGGTGCAAGAGACAGCGAATGAGACCATGATCGTATTGAGTGAGTTTACGTGCTGGGCAGCTGGACTTACGTCGGCGCGAACTCAACCGACCGACAGTGTAAAGGTGACGGAGTCGGCCAGCCAGGCCCAATGCCATGACATGAACAAGCTGGTAAATAAACAGATAGGACCCGTTGAACGTTATGACCCGTTAACGGTGTCGAAAGGGACAACGATGGCTGAGACGCCGCCTCAGATACCGTCGTTGGAACGGGCTCGCCGGAACAAAACGATGAAAAACATAAAATGATCGAGCGAGCACCACAAGAAAGGGCGAAAGCGCCGCTCGAAATGCACTGGATAGGTGTCGAGGTCTATTCGGAATGTGTTTGACAGTGCTATATGTTAAGTTAATGTGGTTGTTCTCCTGTGCCACAACTGTATGTCGAGTGAGTCAAAATGTTTGTTACGGTGATGTGATGTATAGTATTGTACAATTGTTGTAATGAGAAGACTGTACATTTGTATTGTCTGGAATATGTGATGGAGTGTTTTACTTATGCACCTGTGGTTATATTTCATGTGTTGTGAGATTGAATTACAATGCACAATTGTATTGAGTGATCTATTGTGAATTTGACGTGTCATGAGCGACGGACTATCTTACAGTCTTTGAGAGTGTGGGGACTTTCTTGCTTGTTTGTGTGGTTTAGATATTATGAGATGATATTCTTAAAGTGGGGGGCAGTGTCACAAAACGAGCGCTCAAAAGGGGCGCGCCGCCAAATTCCCGCGATGAAACACCGGAGTGACGCCACGAGGTCAACGATAAAAAAGAAGAAAACAAGCATCCGAAGACTCCCCGGGCACGCGTCCCTCTTCTCTCGGAAGCGTAGGTTCGCCGTTGAACCTCCTCACGCCACATCGGCGGCCGAGCAAGCCCTGGAATTTTCTCGATGGAAAGGGGCATGGTGATGCCGGGTTGAGTCATCCGTCGCGGACGGCCCCCGTATCGTCTCACCCTTTCCCCCAGCCTTCGCTACGTATCGCGCCGATGAAAGGACGAGAACTTTCTGGAATCTCGCGCGGAAGGTATTTATTCCAGCAGCCGAGATGAGAGATCAGGAGAAGACGGAAGTTAGCGCCAGAGCGCTTAGGGTATACCGCCGTGTAGTCGGCGAAGGTTTTGTCCTTAGTGACAAAGCAGGAGAAGAAGAAAGTATGCGTCAAAGTGTGTAGGGTGTTCCGCCTTGTGGGCGAAGCCTTTTGTCTTTCGTGACAAAGGGGGAGAAGAAGAGGATTTCCACCTGAGGGGTGAAGGCTCGAGCTACACGCAAGAGTGTGTGTCTACCGCTATCGAGCAAAGACGCGTGGCAACAGCTGCGTGTGTGAAGCCGACGTGTTTCCGGCGAAAAAGTTTGGAGCCTGGAGAGCGGCCAAGTGAAGACGCGAGGTTTCCTGGAAGAGAAACTTCGGGGGCAGCGGAACGACAACAACGCTGGACTTTGAGTGAGTAATTCTCGTAAGAGTATCATCCAGACTTTTGTTCCAAGAACTTTGGACTGAATAGGTTTCCTACCTCTTTTGTCTTTATGTGTCTTGGTTGTTCAATGCATGCGACTGCATTGTAGTGCTAATTGTTGTCTGTGTCTGTTGTTTCGAGTGTGGCTGATTGTACGATGTAGTACGTTGTTTGATTGGTGACATATTGTGTGCAACTATTGTGGAGTGTGCATACTTGTGTATTGTTTTTGATCTGCCATTATTGAGAATATAATTTTGTTTTGTTTATCAACTCTCGGGTCTGACTTGTTCATTGAGCCACAGCCGGCGTCCGCTGGCGAGAAAAAGGACCACTTCTAAATTGTCCACGCTTTCGAGGTGCGGTTCGGGGGCCCAATACTTCGGCCCTTGGAATTAGCCCGGCAATTTCCTCCGAATTTATGGGACCAGTGACACTGTTCTTTTAAAGTGTATCTATAAAAGCAACAAGGTAGTTTTTTAGTGGGAAAAGCAGGTATCCGAGCCCACAGAGGTGAAACGGGGTTTAGGCAGTGATGTCCTTTTTCACCCTTGTTATTCATGACGTACGTACAAGAATTAGAGGCCAAATTAGAGGGAAGTAGACTTGGCTTCAACCTCTCTTTCGTCAAACAAGAAAAACTCATTCAACAGGCACTACCAGCATTAATGTACGCAGATGGTATAGTGGTAATGGCCGATAACAACGAATATTTGCAGAGTTTGATGGACATCTGCGGTATCGAGGGAGATAGGTTAGGTTTCAGATTCATTAAAGAATCAGCAGTCATGATTTTTAATGATAATGAAGGTTTTGAGCTTATAGGATACAGGAAGTCACGCTAGAAATAAAAGATAAATTCAAATATCTGGGCGTTTGGATAAGCAATGGGAGCGAGTACCTAAGAGAATACGAAATATACGTGAACACTAAAGGTAACAGAAATGCAGCAGTGATGAAAAATAGGGCACGGTGAAATTAAAATAGGCATGATGTTGTGAGAGGAAATGGGAAGGGGTAATGGTTCCTTTTCTAACGTTCGGCAATGCGGTCTTGTGCATGAGATCAGAAGTTCTAGCAAGATTAGAAATTAAGCAACGTAGAATCGGTAGACTTGCTTTAAGAGCTCACGGGAATAAACCAAATTGGAGAGTACAAAATGATATTGGGTGGACATTATTTGAGGGCAGGGCAGCTAGCAGCAAGATAAACTTTTAGAAGCGATTGAGAGAAATGGGGGAGGAACGTTGGGCTAGAAAGGTTTTCAGCTACTTGTACATAAAGAATGTCGATACAATATGGAGGAAGCGAACTAGGAAATATACTGGTAAATACATATAAAACAGCAGGTGGCCAAACCAAAAAGAACTATCGGTTAAGAAGAAAGTGAAAGAAATGGAGACTGACATGTGGAGAATTTGCATGATTAAGAAGTCCGCACTAGAGATCTATCGAACTTTTAAGCAAGAATTTGCCAAGGACAGAAAATATGATAATACTCGGGATAGTTCTCTACTATTTGAGGCCAGGACAGGAGTATTGCGAACCAAGACAAATCGGGAAAATACGAAGGGCTAGACACGGTATGCAGTGCATGTGGAGAGGAGGAGGAAACTGCCGAACACTTAATAATGTTCTGTAAAGGGTTTCATCCTATATTTGAGGATGATGGCGCAGAGTTTTTCAAAGCACTGGGGTTTAGGGACAGGGGTGGCAAAATAGACTTTAGGCGGGTAGAATTAACTAGAAGAAGACTATATGATTGGTGGTGAAAGTGAATGCACGAATGAAAATTAAATCCTTCACTTCAAAGTGCCAGTCTCCAACTTCACTTTTTAAATATAAAAAACAGATAAATCTAATGATTAGATAACTAAGTGTTACAGCTAGGTGGCGTTCGCTGCCACCCAGTGTAAAGGGTAGAGCCACATCTATCTATCCATCCATCCGTCCATCATCACGGCGGCGGGCGGTACCAGCTAATCGTTTTTCACCTGCAGCCCGTAGGGGCGCGTCAGTCGAGAGTAGGTAAAGACCACTATTTTAGAGGCCATGCAAAGTGCTGCATTGTTGCACCGTCAGGCAATAGTGACGCTAGCGACCGACAACATTCTGAAATAAAGGAGGAAAGAGCGTGGAAGCTGTTTTTCTCCTCATGCGGCAGGGATCTTTCTAGAGGAGGCATTGGCCAAAGAGAACCTTGCCGCACTTCAGCCTGTGACGTCTGCCGATCGAGAAAGCACAGTCACCACGATGTAAACAAAATCACAACGGGGCACTGGTTCGTGAACCACGTTAGCCACACGAAAGCTGCACGACTAGCAGAGCCAAATCACAGCCAAACGATCAAAGACACTCGAGCAAGGCGCTAGTGGCGCTAGCTTGAGAATGAAGCCAGCGAACACTTCACCGGCCGGTGAAGCGGCGTTTCAAATACTCCGCTGTGACGTAACGGCGCCACCATCGAAAATACCTGGGTCAGAAAATCCCCAGAAAACCTCTTTCTAGGTAATATTCTGTACAATAAATAGACGCTCGCTACGCTCTCCCTGGTCCCACTACCTCCTTCTAGAATGCTGTAACAGAATGCAGGCATTCTTATTCCAGCGCCGTCAAAACAACCGTAAAGTAACAGTCGAAGAAGTTATAGGTAGCGCCACTAATGGTGAGCGGTTCAACAAGAGCGGGGGCATGCGCTCCCTTAGTAGACTGTACTGGAAATGTTGAGTGACGAGACCGCGCCTCGCCGCCTGATCCCTTCCTCGTTGCCCGTAGCGGCGGCGCTGCAGTCGAATAATACTAAAAGAGCCGCGCACCGCGTGCAGGAACTGCTTTGCGTTTCCGCTCCTCCGTCGCGCTTTTTTAACTCAGATTTCTTCATACCTGCCCATCATTCATGTCTAGCACATATGTCATATTCCTAGAAGTAGACAGGCCAATCTACTGAACTTCAGCTCCATAAGACCCCTTGTAGAGATCGAAAATATTTCAGAAAGAGGGTGTCTTATAATGATTTCTTCTGTCTTAACTCTTTCTTCATTTGTTAGGTCTCTACAGTATACACAATAACTGATTCTATATATTGGAAGTTATCTGTGCTCAGAAAACTGTGAGATATTTAAAAAATAGCGTATCAAACGCACGCAGAACAAGGAGGGAGAGGGAGAAAACCTGAGCCCCCACACCATGAAATTTTTTCGTAATTTAATTTTTCAGGGTATACTAAAGTATTTACATGCAGTCAAACGAACCACCAATTGCAAAATTTGGTGGTTCTGCTGCACTCCCCCCCCCCCTCAAAAGAAGTACTGGGTGCTAGCTTTGCGCCGAAGGTTAACAGTTGGCGAAGCTGAATATAGCGTGTCTCTGTACGAATGCGCACTGTAAATTTTACCTTTTCGACAGTATGACGTCCTAAAGCTAGTTCAAGTCTAACGTAGTCGGACGGGAAATGCACCGCCTAAAAATAGCAGCTGTGGTAAGGGGCGTTGCGGTGACGTGTGACTTATATGCGTGTACTTGTCGACACACACACACACACACACACACACACACACACACACACACACACATATATATATATATATATATATATATATATATATATATATATATATATATATATATATATATATATATCTGGGAAAAAGTGATACTTAAGGCCTTGTTTTTCCGTGCTTTGACACAATATTAATGAGATCTAACAGACAATAATGTCAAGGGAAAATAGGGGAAGTTATTAGATCAATTGTAATGTAAAATGTGAAGAAAGAAAATTGGGCCAAAAGATAACTTGCCGTGAGCAGAATCCAACCTGCGGCCTTCGAATAACGCGTTTGATGCTTTACCACTGAGCTACCACGGCGGCTATCCTCCCGGCTACTTTTTTGGGTACGTAGAGTTTTCTAATAAACATTAGAGAGAACTCTGGCGCTAGTGTTTATGGGAACTGCGACGCACGGCGCTTCAGCGAGCAAGGGAATGATGGGTTGTACACACATTTGTCTAATATTCGTACTTCTGGCCTGCTTTTCACTCCGTATGTAACAGTTTGGCTGGGAACTCTTTTCTCATGAAACAAATAGTAGCAAATGTTCAGCGGCTGCGTTACCATCTTATTCTTTTAGACTTACCTTTCCAAATCGGCTCACGAAGTTCCAAAGCGTTGAGTATTTCTTTCAAAACGAAACCAAAACACCGCAATAAACGAAGCCGCAAGTACGATTCACAGTCCGCAAGTGAAATACTAGGCAATTGTGTGCACTACCCGTCATTCTCATGGTCACTGAACGTTCAAAGCGCCAGTGTCCCCTCTAGTTAATTTTAAGAAACGCTATGATTGGGTATATATGTCAATTTAAACCTGGGAGTGTCATTCAGCGCCCTCAGTAGCCATTGCAGCGGTGAGTGTGGCACACTGCTTATGAGCCTGTGTGGCGTCACGTAGCACATGAACTTTATGTATGTGTGTGTATGTATGTATGTATGTATGTTTACTGTGTACGTATACAAGTTAAGCTTCTCAAAACAAAATGCACCACTGCCTGCCTACACTTTTCACACTTAATAATAGAACTATACCTATAATACACAGCGTCGTCATAAGTTTGCTGGCTTGAATGGCGTTAGGCTAGTAGATTATTTGGAAAGCAGCGCAATTTAAGCTGTCTATACAAAATGAGAACTGGTTACAATAAAGTTAAGCAGATGAGCTGACGGGCTATATATACAATTGGCACTTTTTAATATATTTGTGTTTTTTAATATGTTCAATATGTAATGTGCCTTTCTGAAAGCCATATATAATATCATGCGCAAAACTGGCATGATAAAATTGAGTCGTCACCGATATAGATGTCGTAACATTGTTACTTATACCGGGGTTTCTCGTGAAACTGTCGAGCGCATATAGGCTCATATAAAGAACACTGTGCTCTGCATATCGTAGAGACTGCCGACAAAACGAGTGTATCATTTAATAGCAGTATTGATACTTCTCCTCTTTTTGTAGTTTGCCAGTAGCCACTTATGATGTAACGCAGCTGCTTGAGTGAGAAGCTAGGCAGATCCGTGAAAATTCTGATTCACATTTTGTCCTTGTTTGTGGGTCGTCAGGCTCTTTAAACAGTGAATGTATCGACGCAATTTCAGCGTGTTTGCATATTCACTCGTGCGCCATGGCGCGTAGCAGGTGCGTTTACTGATAAAGGAACAGAAACACATTAACGCGTTAAAAACAAGCAATTAGACGCTTTCGCAGGCAACGGCGCACACGCTGCCAATGCAAACGCTCCCGAGATCTTCAGTGGACGGATGGATGGATGGATGGATGGATGGATGGATGGATGGATGGATGGATGGATGGATGGATGGATGGATGGATGGATGGATGGATGGATGGATGGATGGATGGATGGATGGATGGATGGATGGATGGATGGATGGATGGATGGAACATGGATGGATGGATGGATGGATTGATGAATGGATGGATGGATGGATGGATGGATGGATGGATGGATGGATGGATGGATGGATGGATGGATGGATGGATGGATGGATGGATGGATGGATGGATGGATGGATGGATGGATGGATGGATGTGGCTCTACCCTTTAGATCGGACGGCGGCTAACGCCACCTAGCCGTAATACTTACTTAACTCATTAGATTTATGTTTTTTGCCCTTACATTGGTGAAGTTGAGGACTGGTACTTTGAAGTGAAAGATTTAATTTTCACTCGTGCATTACATTAGGCCACCAATCAGATAACCTTCATCTAGTTAATTCTACCCGCTTAATGTCAATTTTGCCCTCCATGTTTCTAAAACCCATTGCTTTTAAAAACTTTGCGCCATCATCCTGAACTAAAGAGTGAAGCCCTTTACAGAATATTATCAAGTGTTCGGCGGTTTCCTCCTCCTCTCCACATGCACGGCATACCGTGTCTACCCCTCATATTATGCCCGATGTGTCTTGGTTCGCAACACTCCCATCCTGGCATCAAACAGTAGAGAACTACCACGAGTATTATCATAGATTCTTTCCTTGGTAATTTCCTGCTTGAAAGTTCGATAGATCTCTAGTGCGGACTTCTTAAGTATTCCAACTCTCCCCATGTCAGTCTCCGTTGCCTTCACTTTCTTCTTATCCGATAGTTCTTTTTGGTTTGGCCACCTGCTGTTTTCTAAGTATTTACCAGTCAATTTCCTAGTTCGCTTCCTCCATGTTGTACCGACATTTTTCATGTACAAGTAGCTGAAAACTTTCGTAGCCCAACGATCCTCCCCCATTTGTCTCAACCGCTTCTCAAATTTTATCTTGCTGCTAGCTTCCCTGCCCTCAAATGATGTCCATCCAATATCACCTTGTAATCTCTGATTTGGTGTATTCCCGTGAGATCCTAAAGCAAGCCTACCTATTCCACGTTGCTTAGTTTCTAATCTTGTTTGAAGTTCTTATCTCATGCACAAGACGCATTGCCGAACGTTAGACCAGGAACCATGACCCCTTTCCACATCCCTCTCGCAACATCATACCTATTATAATTCCACAGTGCCCTATTTTTAATCAATGCTGCATTTCTGTTACCTTAGCGTTAACATACATTTCGGGTTCCCTTAGGTAGTCGGTCCCATTGTTTATTCATACACCTTGATATTTGTATTTATCTGTTATCTCTAGCGTGATTTCCTGTATCCTTAGCTCACAAACATCATTATTATTAAAATCATGACTGCTGATTTTTATTTACTGCATCTGAAACCTAACCTATCTCCCTCATTACCGCAGATGTCTATCAATTTCTGCAAATCTTCCTTGTTTTTGGCAATGGCGGGTGCAGTGCGAGCACGAATGTGCTAGAAGAAACAGACGAAAGTCGAGGCACGGAAAGCAAAGAGGACAACATGAGCAACATTCGTGCTCGCGCTGCAGCCCTCATTACCATGAATTCAAACCAATTAGCCCAAATTGCCATTCTTGTTTTTGGCCATTAGCACTTTATCATCTATGGATGGATGGATAGGCTCAGCGGCACGCGAGCGATGGCTTGGGCCCACCGGAATTCCGTCTTTCTCATGCAGCTTCTGTTCTTGGCCTGCTCCCCGGCCCTGCCCAAGGATACCCCCGGCTGCGCCATCAACGCGATACCGGGACGCCACGTACCTTCGTCGGAAATTCCGGTTCCGCCTGACAACCAGTCCAGCAATCTCCGATTCTGGCACGTGCTGCAACGTCGCTGCCCTGTGGAAAACGCGTCAACCTGGCTGCCCCCTGCCCTGCGCATGCTCTACAAATGGCCAAGGGAGATCGGATCGCCATCGACAACGCCCGAAGCCTATAAAAAGCATCCCCGGACCGACGCCCACTTCAGTGGGCTCGGCGGCACGCGAGCGATGGCTTGGGCTCACCGGAATACCGTCTTTCTTATGCAGGTACCCAACAATTGTTCTTTGTTCGCGCGACGCACGCGTTATCCTGCCTTGCTTGTGCTGCCGAGCTCACAGTGTTGTTGTTCTATCGCTTTTGATCGCGGTCTTGTTTTGTTGCATTTATTGATGTTATGCGGAGATGTAGAAGAGAACCCCGGTCCTCCAAAAAAAGGTGCTCCTTCCGCTGATGAACCATGTGATATAGCCGCAATCCTTAATGAACTCAAAAACGGCCAGTCAACACTGTTAAGCGAAATGAGATTCATGAAAGCCAAACTCGACAAAACCGATACCATGTTCACGGACATTAAGGTACGTCTAACTAAAATCGAGGGAGACTGCGCGTCCCTTGTGAGCATTAAAACTCGGGTAGAGAAAATCGAGCATCTAGCCGAGATGAACGCAAAACAAATTTCTCATTTGTCGTCCCGTCTCGACGATTACGAAGACAGGGCTCGTCGCCAAAACCTGCTGTTTTTTGGGCTAGTCGACCGTGCAGGCGAAACGTGGGCGCAGTCTGAAGAAAAGGTTATTAGTCACTGTTCAGCCGTACTAAAGATAAACATCCAACCACGGGACATCGAGCGTGCGCACAGGCTGGGCACATTTCATCCGGCTAAAAAAAGGCCAATAATTGTGAAATTCGCCTATTTCAAGGATAAGGATAAGGTTCTTAGTGCCAGCTGGAAACTTAAGGAGTCGGATGTTGCTATGTCTGAAGATTTTTCGCCTAATACACGCGTGGCCCGCAAGAAGTTGGTTGAATTTGGCAAAGCACAAGGGACCTCCTACAAGCTACGACATGATAAATTAAAGATAGGTGACGTCACTTACTTCTATGACCACAGTAGCGAAAAGGTTGTGCAGCGCGATGCGTAGCGGTTAGCAAACACAACTCCCAGTTCCAATAACAGTATCATATTATTCATTTTTACTAACATCCGTAGCCTGATTCCCAAAAGGGACTAACTAAGCAACGTTGTTACCTCAACCGACTCCAATTTTGTAATTCTTACGGAAACATGGCTAAACCCCTCTATAAGTAATGCAGACGTACAGCTCTATTTCCCAGATTTCGACGTCTTCCGATGTGATCGGGTAAACAGGTGAGGCGGTGGTGTCCTTTTGGGTGCCCATCGTAGTTTGCAGTGCTGTCGTGTTGTTAATAGTTTCCCACTCGAAATACTGTTTATTCGATGCACAGCTGCGTATCCTCCTGTCATAATTGGCGTATGCTATCGCCCCCCTGATGCCGACGCCTCCTTCGTACCCAATTTCCACGACGCGTTGCAGTTGGTCTCAACCCTACACCCCAACACGCGTATTGCTATTTTTGGTGATTTTAACCTTCCGGCTATTGACTGGTGCAACCCCGCTATCACGCCGGCGCACAAAAGCGTCGAAAGCGATTTCACAAACACCTGTCTTTCGTTCGGGCTTTCGCAGTTGGTCACATCACCCACAAGAACTACAAACCACTCGAACAATCTACTTGACCTGGTTCTTGCTTCTCACCCCGATAGTTTCTCCCCACTCACCTATCTGGATGGTATCGGTGACCATGCTATCATTCATGGTACGTTTCATTGCCTACACAAACGCCCACCGGAATTATCGAAAACAATAACACTTTATGATAAAGGTAAATATCTCGATATGAACGCTGAACTGCGCCACTTTTGCGATTCGTTCTTGTTGGATTTCGAAACTCGCTCGGTTGAAACAAATTGGTCAATCTTTAAGTATGAAACGCAACGTTTGATTGCAAAATACATACCTACAAAAACGATAACAGAGCGGATCGCATCCCCATGGTTCAGCGTTACTTTAAAACGGCTCAAAATAAAAAGAAATAGGCAATTTAGAGCGGCAAAAACATCCACCGACCCACGCACATGGGATAAATATCGAGCAACATCGAAAAAGTTCGATTCACTCCTGTCTAAATCCAAACGCACCTTCTTCTTGTCGACACTGCCAGCTCTGATTCGCACTAACCCTAAGCAGTTCTGGAGACCATTAACCCCAAACACGTAAACCCTACAGTTTCCTTGCTTGACTCCTCAGGGACTGCTATTCCTGACTGCAAGTTTGCCGAGTCCCTTAACTCCACATTCTGCTCAGTATTCACCCGTGAGCCAGACGACGGCCCTGTGTCCCTCTTACTAAATTGCACTCCATCATGCCCAGCATTACATTCCAACCACACGGCATCTCAAACGTCATTGACTCCCTGAAGCTATCTTCGGCCTCAGGCGTTGACGGCATAAATGCAAAAATTCTTAAAAACACCAAACACCTCTCTAGCATCATTCTTAGCCATATCTTCCAGCAGTCCCTCTCAACAGGTTCTGTTCCCCAAGATTGGAAAACAGGAAAAGTGGTACCTGTCCCCAAGAAAGCCTCAGATAACGCGTTTCGTCCAATCTCTCTTACATGTGTTTGCTCTAAAATAATGGAACATATCATTTACACGCACATAGCTAGCTTTCTGAAATCCGCAAAGTTCTTTCATCCCAATCAACATGGCTTCCAAAAAGGTCTCTCCTGCGACACTCAATTGGCACTCTTCCAAAGTGACATTAATTCTAAATTAGACATTAACGTCCCCGTCGATGCTATTTTCATAGATTTCGAGAAGGCCTTCGACAAAGTTTCCACAAGCGTTTGCTATCTAAACTTTCACATTTAAACCTTGACGAACATGTATTTGCATGGCTTTCAAACTTTTTAACTAACCGACAGCAGTTTGTCTACGCTAACAACAGTTCTTCATCCTTATCTCCTGTCCTATCAGGTGTTCCTCAAGGGACGGTCCTCGGGCCCTTACTTATTCTCATATACATCAACGACCTACCAGACAATATTTCTTCAAGCATTCGGTTGTTCGCGGACGACTGCGTCATTTATCGCCCCATTATCGATCCCAGTGATAACGTAGCACTCCAGCAAGACCTAAGAAAGATAGACGAATGGTGCAACAAATGGCTCATGGTGCTAAACGTTCACAAAACATCCATCATGTCATTCCACAGGCGTCACTCCTATTCCACGTACAAATATTTCTTAAGTGGCTCCGCTATATTTCCTGTCTCGTCCACTAAATATCTAGGTCTTCTTATTTCTCATGACCTTACATAGTCATCCCACATAAATCGCATTACCAGTGACGCGAATCGCGCGCTGGGCTTCCTCCGACGTAACATTAACCTGGCTCCGTCCACAGTTAAATTATTGGCCTACGAAACGCTTGTTCGCCCAAAGCTGGAATTCGCGTGTGCATTCTGGGACTTACCACAAGCTAACTCAAGTACCATCCTTGAATCCGTTCAGAACCGTGCGGCCAGATTCATCTTTTCCGATTATTCATACCACACAAGCGTAACACTTCTTAAACGTAAAGCTAAATTGCCAAGTCTCAGAACACGACGTACAGTAGCACGCGTTTGCCTCTCCCACAAATTCTACAACTCGTTATCATGCGAAAGCCTCCACATAAAAACTGCTCACCACCCATCGAATCGCCTCAACCACTCAAAAGCAGTATACCCACCTCGTGCACGCACGACCGCCTATCTAAATTCATTTCCTGTTCTGACAGCCATCGAATGGAACAGCCTTCCTGGAAGTGTCGTCACCAAAACAAACCCGACTCAGTTCAAAGCTGCCGTTGAAAAACTTCTGTACTGATTATTTTTGTGTCATGTATGCGATTATCCTTAGTGGTGTTATCTGCTTCGCTGGTTGGCATTGTATGCTTTTTATGCTTCGTTGGTATGCTTCCATGGTTGGCATTATATGCTTTTTATTAACAGAGCGTGCTTGATACCCTTTCGTGATACGCTCGTGCAGTTTTTGTTTTCTTTTCTTTTGTGTTTGTTGATCAGTTGTGTAATTTTCGGGCTTCAACACCCCTCATGTAAACCCCACTCATTGGGGTCTTTGAGGTACCTATAAATAAATAAATAAATAAATAAATAAATAAATAAATAAATAAATCTGCGTACATTATTGCTGGTAGTGCCTGATCAATGACTTTTCCTTCTTTGACAAAAGAGAGGTTGAAGCCAAGTCCACTTTCCTCTAAATTGGCCTCTAGTCCTTGTACGTGCATCATGAATAACAACGGTGACAAAAACACCTCTGTCTAAGCCCCCGTTTCACCTCTGTGTGCTTGGATACCTGTTTTTCTGACATTATATCTACCTTGTTACTCTTATAGATTTCCTTTAAAAGATTAAAGACCCCATCTTTCACACCTAGTGTGTCCAGTATTCCCCACAAGTCCTCCTGAACCGTGCTATTGTACGTCTCCTTGATATCCAGAAATGCTAGCCACAGGGGCATTAGTTTCTTTTCTGCTATTTCGATGCACTGCGTCACTGAGAACAGCTTGTCTTCCAACCTCCTGTGTTTCCAGAACTCATTCTGCAGTTCTCCCAGCACCCCGTTATCCTCTATCCATGCCTGCAGTCTTTCCTTTATAATCTGCATCGTCAACCTCTAGACCACTGATGTCACTTTTATAGGACGGTAGTTGCTCAAGTCAGCTTTGTCCCCTTTTCCTTTACAGATCAAGCTCATTCTGCTAAGCTTCCATCCATTGGGGACTTCATCATCGATTATTGTTCTGCTTACTGCCTCTCTCAAATTCTGTAAAAACTCGGACCCAATGTCTTCATCAGCATAATTGGATTGCCATCTGGGCCTGTTGATGTACTTCTCGGAACCCTCTTCTCAGCCCTTTCCCACTCTTGTGGTGAAAATGGAGCCATTGCGCCACTTGATCCGTCCTTGTCTATTCTGGTGCATAAGACACTTCTTTTTTGAAATTTTGCTGTCACCCTTGTTCCTATAGATTCAATAGCTTCGTCCGTTTCTAGCCTAGCACCCTGAGCTGTAGTTATAAGCCTCTGGTCTAGGCTTGTTTCATTTCATAGAAAGTTTATGTGGTTCCAAAATTTCGTAGTGGCCTTCCTGTCCTTTTTATGTACTTCTGCAAGCCACTGAGAACCCTTTCTTCTAGTCTTTTTATTAATCAATAGGGATGCTTACCTTCTAGACCTTACAAAGATGCCCCCTTTTCTTTCAACATCGTCTGTCAGTTCACCCCGCTGCTTAGCATGTTTGTGTCCCCTAGAGGCTTCGTGATGTTTTTATACGGCTCTCTTAACTACCTCATCCAAGTAACTTTTAGGCTTGTGTCTTCTTTTATAGGGTGACTTCACGTGCCTTAGCAAGCTCTAGCTCAAACAGTCTAATAAGATTTGTGTATGTCCACACTGTTTTATTAATCTCAGTGATTACTTTCTCAATTTGTTAGTAGCAATTACTATTTTCATTTCTGAATGAAAATTTTCCTGTAGTTGCCCATCTTGTCTCCTTCCCACTTTCACTGCTCTTCCAAAATTTAGCTTGATACTTTTGCGATCACTACCCAGACTTCTAGAGCCACCTTCATCTACGTGCATTCCCCTGAGCTTAATATGTATCCTACGTGACATCAATGCGTAACCTATCCTCGACTGAAGCCTTCCTACCTCCCATGTTATTTGCCCTTCACACTTCTCAGTACTGTTGCAAGTGATCAAATCATGTCTTTCACACATATCTATGATCGTTTTGCTTGTTGAGTTAGTATACCCATCTATATCTTCTGTGTGCGCATTCATATCTCCTAGTATAATTATCTCGCACTGTTCTCCTAATTTATCAACGTCCTTTGATATACATTCGACCATTGACTGGTTTTCATCTTTGGCCTTTGCTCCCATTCACAAGTACAAGTACAAAATAGAACTGGCAGAGCTTTCTAAGTTGAGTAATAGACGTAAGGTATGCTATGTAAGAAGGTATAACATGGAGAGAATTGAACACGGTCTGAAAAACGGAGGAAGCGTCAAAGCAGTGAAGAGAAAACTTGGGATAGGCAAAAGTAAGATGTATGCATAAGGGACAAAGAAGGCAAAATAACTACCAATATGGATAGGATAGTTAAAATAGCGGAGGAGTTTTACAGAGATCTGTACAGTAGCCGAGAATACCAAGACCTTAATACTATAAGAACAAGCAGTAACCCAGATGACACCCCACCAGTAATGATAGAAGAAGTCAGAAAAGCTTTGGAGAGCATGCAAAGAGGCAAAGCTGCTGGTGAGGATCAGGTAACATCAGATCTGCTGAAAGATAAAGGACAGATTGTGTTAGAAAACTAGCTACCGTGTTTACGAGGTGTCTCCTGACGAGAAGAGTACCAGAGTCTTGGAAGAACGCTAACATCATCCTAATACATAAGAAAGGAGATGACAAGGACTTGAAGAATTACAGGTCGATCAGCTTGCTCTCTATAGTATACAATCTATTTACAAAGGTAATTGCTAAAGAGTAAAGAAAACATTAGAATTCTATCAACCAAAGGAACAAGCAGGATTGCGAACAGGCTACTCAACAATAGACCACATTTATACTATCAATCAGGTAATAGAGAAATGCTCGGAGTATAACCAACCACTATACATAGCCTTCATAGATTACGAGAAGGCATTTGATTCAGTAGAAATATCAGCCGTCATGCAGACACTGCGGAATCAGGGTGTAGATGAAGTATATATAAACATTCTGGAAGAAATCTACAGGGGGTCAACTGCTACCATAGTGCTTCATAAAAAAGCAACAGAATACCAATCAAGGTGGGCGTAAGGCAGGGGGACAATATCCCCTATGCTATTTACCGCGTGCTTACAGGAGATTTTCAGAAGCCTAAAATGGGAACAGTTAGGGATAAGAGTTAATGGAGAATACCTTAGTAACCTGCGCTTCGCCGATGACATTGCATTGCTGAGTAACTCAGGGGACGAATTGCAACTCATGATTACGGAGTTAGACAAGGAGAGCAGAAAGGCGGGTCTTAAAATTAATCTGCAGAAAACAAAAGTAATGTACATTAACCTCGGAAAGGAGCAATGCTTCGAGATAGGTAATAGTGCACTTGAAGTTGCAAAATACTATGTCTACTTAGGGCAGGTAATAAGCGCAGAGCCGAACCACGAGATTGAAGTAACTAGAAGAATAAGAATGGGGTGGAGCACATTCGGCAAGCACTCTCAAATTATGACAGGTAGATTGCCACTATTCCTCAAGAGAAAGGTATATAACAGCTGTATCTTGCCGGTACTTAGCTACGGAGCAGAAACCTGAAAGAAGAGGAAATGGACATGGGCCGGGCATGTAGCGCGTAGACATGATAACCGCTGGTCATTAAGGGTAACTAACTGGATTCCCAGAGAAGGGAAGTGGGATAGGGGGAGACGGAAGGTTAGGTGGGCAGATGAGATTAAGAAGTTTGCGGGTATAAATTGGCAGCAGCAAGCACAGGACAGGGTTAACTGGTGGAACATGGGAAAAGCCTTTGTTCTGCAGTGGACGTAGTCAGGCTGATGGTGATAATGATGATGACAAGTACACCAAACCAAGGATTATTATTTGTCCTGCCATTTTCCCGTTTAGCTCCAAATGTGGCTTGTACTCCTTCTTGACCCTTTGCCAATGTGTACTTTTATGAATGAATGCCCGAATACCACCTCTCTTTCTGCTGCCTTCTGTTCTATTACAATATTCCCACACGTAGACCTGATTGCAAGGTGGTTGCTTCATGTCCCAATGATGTGTCTCCACAACCCTATATACCATCAGTTCCTCCTGCCTCAACTGCTCTTCTATCTCTTCCCACTTTATCCTGTTCCTGCCACCCTGCATGTTAATATAGCCTATGTCTGACTTAGCTCGGCCCTTGTGCTTACGTCGATTTTTTCTCCCATGGACTCCGTGTGGCTCAAATATTTGTGGCCCTTCAGAACCGTCTTCGGCAACACTGTTGGCCTCAGAGTTCTGGGCCCCTCTAAAAAAGCTGTTGCTTGACGACCTATCCTTTAACCGACCCTCCTGCCCACTGCACCACTGTACTGAATGCCATCCTGTGCAAAGGGGGCGAGCGCCGGGCTCATACACGTCTTGGTTCACCTCCATTATGCTGTATCCGAGTTGCCGGCTCATACCCTTGATCACACAGCTGGCCTCCACTACCCTCCTTTCAATCCCACGAGACTGCCCCCAGACCTCTGGAACTGTGCATATGGTCACACGCACACTCCCAGAGGCTTCTTGGAGCTTACGCATTCCATCCTTCAACTGTCTTTGAAGGTTCTGATCCTTACCCTTCAGCACATCAATGAGCCCAGCATGATTAATGACGAGATTTTTGCCCTCCATGTTGTCCTTTACAACCTCTTGTGCTTTGGCCAGTATATCCACCATGCCCTTTGCTGACTGGGCCTCCCTCCTCACTCTTCCATCTTCCTTCACTGTCTTGAAGACGCCATCCCTAACCCTGGCCACGTTAGAGCACCCCACCACCAGGACCCTTCTACGCTCCAATCGCTGGCTTCCTTTTTGTGATGGCGGCCCCTGTTTGCTTCACTGTTTCTCTCTCTGCCGTCTGTACTGTGTTTCTGCCCTGCTCGAAGACTGCCGCGCCACCGAGCTGTATGTTCTCTGGCCCTCCGTGCTGTGGCCAGACACTGCGGCCCCCTGACCTCCCTTTTCACCTGTTCCTTCCCGCCGGCATCTTCTCTGCAACCCATGCATTCCGTCTCACACCGCTCAGGGCCGGGGCAAAGCGCCATCAGCTCCTTTACCCGCTGCTCGAGCTCGGTCCACTCTTCCCGTTCTATCAAAGGTCACCCTTCATTTGCTCGAATAGGCTGGCGGTAGCCTCCTCCCACTCACGCGACGTTCCGAGCTGTTTTTTGAGTTCTATCCTCTGCTCCCGTTCCGCCCTAAGCTTCCCCTGAAGCCCCTAGATTCTAGCCTCTATGCGCTGGACGGTCGCCTTCAGTGCCTCGCACAGCCTACACACGAAGCTTGCCTTCTGCGCGTCGGCCGAACTCGTGAATGCTGTTCCATCTAAGTAGCACCAGCCCTTGCATTCTTCGCACTGCACCAGCTCACTCTCGCTTGTAGTTTTCCTAGCCTCCTTAGCCATCGCCCGCCCGACCATCGGACCGAGCACCCGACAGTCCTGCGTTAACCCTAATCCCGCTATCTAGCCGCTTCCGTGAACTCTCCTGCCTCAACAACTATTTAAAGCCGGCGCCAATACCACACACACCCGTGTTCGATTTCGCTAGTGGCCTTTCACTAGGTCCCCTTCGTGTTTGGCTCTAGCTATTTAACAACCAACCGGGCGCCCCGAACGTCTTCAAAACAGCCGCCTACCCCGTTCACGTGGTCAACGTCACTACAACGTTGTCCGTGCCCGACACTTACAATACTCGCAACGCTACTCATTGATTATTAGAGCAAAATAATAATAAAGGTGTTCACAAACACAAAGAAATGAAGAAAAACTTATCTCTCGTCGCATGCTGCACCTGCACCAACTGACCTTTCACAACCTTGAAAGCACTATGAGACAACAGCGCCACCGTTACTGTTACCAGCTGGAGAATTAGCCGAGATGCGGTGAAGCTGCGAGTTTACAAAGGCGAGCGGATAGAGCCACCTACAATGCACTGTGCCAGGTGCTCTTGCAAGGCTCTCGGAAGCTGCGCACTCGTTGGTTCGTGCGTGATGTAGTCAGCAAACATGGCTGTGCCCATGACGATGCTGCAGGCAGCTGCCAGGCAAGACTTCGCGCGCGCTGTGTTTGCTGAGGTGATCTTGATCGCTAAAAACGCCTTCCAAACATTCGGAGGGACGCGCGGAAGCTTCAAGTGTGCCAAAAAACGCTGTGAGCGTGCCTCTACCCAAGCTGCACATCACTGCCGCCGGTAGTGATGGTCCGCTTTTGGCGACTGCAGGCGACACCAAGAAGTGGACCGTCTAATCCAGTAAAAATTAAGAAGACGTCGAGATGCTGGTCTCAGTATGTTCTGTTTACAGTTCCGAACAGAGCCATAAAATGCTTGCTTACGAGATCGTCGGTGCGCTCAAGTTCGCGAACGATGCTCGGACAGGCAAAGCTTCGGTTACTACGCTACCCAGCGCGAGCACGACTATTGCTGCTGTTGCACAGTGCGTTTACTGCGCATAGACTTCAGTGGAATAATTTAGAGCACAACAAAAAGAAAATTAAACTGCAACACACAGCTTTGAGAGTTTGTCGGAAGCTATAAAATCATAAAAAACTACCAAGCAGTACTTGAGGCTTCACGGCAGAGCTGCTATGTATTTTGGGGAAGGCATGGGGGAATCTTCATGATCGCTTGCCCAGAGTGAGCATCATAATGCAAATCACTGCAGTTGGTGTGGGAAAAAGTGCAGTGTGTACATCAAAACTGCAGTCCGGAATCGTTAGCGGTTTGAGCTTGCATTCTTTACACGTAAATATTTGACATATATCCTGTGAATGAAGAGAATATCCAGCTGCAGCTAAGTTGCGCGTAGTGTTAAAAAATGCACCCTCCTAGGCATTCTCTTTTACATAGAATGCATGTTCGCGTAAGTTAAAATAATTATGATTGTGTGCCGAGTATACGTGCCAGGGAATGCTTCACTAGCTGTAGGGCTGTGAATGATCAGCTTATGAACAGTTTGTAATCTGTTTGCAGCACCTTGCTGAAAAATTTTTTGGGCCCTTTGGAACACATCTAGTTTTGGCTCCATGAAAAAAAAAGAAGAAAACATCATTTCACCTCAGGTTGACAGGTAATGTTTGATTCGAACAGATTATGCTAACATTAACCCATAATTATATTCTAAGGTGTAACTAACAAAATGGCACAGTGCTATGCTATTGACAGATATTTGTTATGCATTGTTCAAAAAACATACAGGAATTTCGGTGATATGCAAAAGTTAGTTCACAATTTCCTTTCAATGCAGACTAACCTTGGCCTATCGTACAAGTTGCTAACAGGTGTTATGTAAAAAGACTGCACATAATACAGAGACACATTCTCTTCTTGTCATCATTTCTAACTTCTCTATTTATTACGTCATTCCTCCTAGTTGTCTATGCAAGAAATCATTTGTCTTTTGCAACTGCTTAAGCCTGCTTTACTTCCGCAGCACTTGTTTTCTAACCTCCCCGGATGATAAAGGGGTACTAACTGCAATTTTTGTTTTATTTTCTTGCATGAAATGAAAGGCCCGACCTTCAAGGATCTAGAAAGTGTACTGAAAAGTGCGAGGGCACTCCGCAAAAGTAATAACAGTATCATTTTAAAGCTAGTTCGATATCGACAGTGCCCTGACATCGTAACACATTATGAGCTCCTCGTCATGTGCTTGTGCGGGAAATCGTGAAACTCGCTCGACTGCTATGCACTGTGGCTCCATTGCCAACCCACAAGCAGTCACTTTAATAGATTTGTGACGCTGAGTGGCCGTTTTGGTACCTGATGGCATCACAACTAGCCAGATTGCAGCATGAAGTGTCTGGAATTGCCTGATGTGCCACGGGAAACCTGATTTTAATATAAGAAATAATATATTTTTTCACAATTTTATTTGCTTCTTACTTGCTCAGAGTGATCTTTGCATCCATAAAATTCGCATGGCAGGGTAAACTCACATTGGAAAAGTGGTGTCGTACTCCTTTGGAATGTTGGCAGTGGATTCCAATTAGGAGGAGCCGTTGAGGCCAACATATTGTCACGGGTCGTGACGTGGCCGAAGACAGGAGACTTCGTGTTAGGATTAACTGTTTATTTGGGCGAACCTGTGCCCGGTAAACGGAAAGTCCAATTACAGCAGCAGTCTCGCACAGATAGCAGTCTCGGACTGATAGCGGCGAACGGAGCGTCGGCCTTCGATCAACAACTGACAAGCGGCGAAGCGCGTCGGCATTTATACTCTTGCCGTCGAATGTTCTAGCGTTATCGCTGGCGGTTGCGTAGGTTCCTGAACAATCTGTACCGTTCGCACAGTGGGCGTGATCTTATCGAAATGATCTACTACAGTCCGGAACCTTCTCGAAAACTGTAGGCGCGGTTTGCGCTGAGAATCATGTGGTGTTTTGGGACGATAACAAAAACTTGGGAAATGGAACGTGGCATTGCCCCCCTCTGAAAAAAGGCATCGTCCCGATTCTTTAACTAAAGATGAAGGTACAATAATAATGCAAGAAAGTACAATGAATAAATTACGATACAACAATAATACAAAAAAACACTGTTTCAGTTTGTTAACGCGCATGAAACAGTTTGAGGCGCGCGACATGGGCGACTTCAGGTGGCGATCAGCGTCGTTGAGAGTTCGTGATGCCGTCGGGGACAACCTCGTAATCAAGTGGGCCGGGACGTCGAACCACCCTGTACGGTCCCGAAGTACCGTCGCAGAAGCTTTTCACTTAGTCCACGTCGGCGTATCGGCCGTCCACACCCAAACACGTTCACCGGGCTGGTATTCCACGAAGCGTCGTCGAAGGTTGTGTAACGGTGGCTGTCGGTCATCTGTTGATTCTTGATACTCTGACGGAGTGGTCTGGCATTTTCTTCGGTTAGGATGCGATGCTTCGTGATTGGGGTCTGCCGAATTTTCGATGACGACGAAAAGCAATCTTCGTATTGCAGGAGCAGGGCCTTGAGCTGTTCTTGCTTATCGTACGGAAGTCTGGGATTGACGTCGAAAGCTATGGGAGGGGCTTGATTCCTCTGAGCAGGTTCCGCAGAATTCGCGAGGGCGAAAGCACTGGTGGCTTTGACAATTTCTTCGATGTATGCGACCGTTGTTCCTTTGTTCACATGTTTGTACTCATTGCTGAAATTCGTGAGCATAACCGTTGCTTTGCCTCCCCGCAGCTCTGCAATTCCTCTTGCGACGCAAATATTTCGGGTAACCAGCAGATGCTGACTGCCTTCAACGACGCCTTCCAAGTCAGGTGATTAAAGAGCGCCGACTAAAATAATGACGCTTGAGCGAGGTGGAATGGTGACTTGCTCTTCCAGCACATTCAAGGCATGGTGTCCTGACGGCGTGCGTGGCGGTAGTGCTTCTTCTGTGGATAACGTTATCGACTTTGTTTCTGGGTTGATGACAGCACCATGGATGGCATAAGAAGTGTATGCCAAGGATGACATCTCTCGAGCAACGCTGTAGGACTACAAAGTCGGTAGGATAAATATGGCCATTAATGGTGACTCTCGCTGTGCAAATTCTTGCAGGCGTTACGAGATGACCTCCAGCTGTGCGGATTTCAGGGCCTTTCCAAGCTGTCCTAACTTTCTTTAACTCGCGGCGAAACGACCCACTGATGACAGAGTAATCGGCTCCAGTATCGACGAGAGCGGTCACACTGTGGCCGTCGATAAGAACGTCGATGGTCGCTAGTTCGCAGTCTCGCATTTACAGTTAGGGCGTGGCCGTCGGGTCACGGCTGCGTCGGCTTGTTCCGCTGCTTCCATGTTGCGTCGTCAGGCCACCTTCGATAAGTTAGCTTTCGCCGTCAGGGCTTTGCCTGGTTGGCGTTGTGTTCGGGAAGCTCCGTCGCGGCGTCGTCGTCGGAGGAGGATCTTCGGTAGTTCGTCGCACAGCAACCGCATCTCCACCGGTTGCTGCCCTTAGTTTCCCGGATACGGGCTAGGAGACCGGCCCCGCGTAGGGCCAGAGTACTGCCAGTGGTGCGGTGACGTGCGGCGGCTGGGCGACGGGGAACGCGAAGGGCTTCGTGGTGTCCACCGAGTTCCTGTCAGGTAGTCGGCGATGTCACGTGGTCGTTCTCCTTGCTGTGGGACGCGGTGCATTGACGGCGAAGCCACGCAGTCCCATCTGTCGGTACTGGCAAACGGCGGTTATGTGTCCGGCTCGCCGCAGTGGTAGCAGAGCGGGCGATGGTCAGGGGTGCGCCAGACGTCAGTCTTCCTCGGTGCACTGCGCTGGGCCGCTGGCGAACGGTATGACGTCGGTGGGGTGTGGTGGCGGCGGTGGCGTCTGTCGACGGAAGTGCGACGGGGCGGCGTTTTGGCGTGGACGGGGAGGAGCGTTGTTGCGCAGTGCAGCGGCGTAGCTCATAGGTTCCGGCTCGGGCGGCGGTGCGTGGGGAATTTGAAGCGATTGCCGAACTCTTCTCGCACAATGTCGGCGATTGAATCCACTTGAGGCCTGCGCCGAAGGCAGCAGCTTGCGCAGCTCTTCCCGCACGATCGCTCGGATTGTTTCACGCAGGTCTCCGGAGTTACTGGCTTGAGCAGCAGCGCACTCTGCAGTCAGGCGACGATTATACTGTCTGATGCGCATGTCCAGTGTCTTTTCGATAGTGGTCGCTTCGGCTACAAATTCTTGGACGGTTTTCGGTGGGTTTCTCATCAGTCCCCGCGAAGAGCTTCCTGTTGACCCCTCGCATAAGGAAACGAATTTTTTTCTCCTCAGGCATGTCTGTGGCAGCGTGACGGAATAGTCGGGTCATATTTTTCTGTGAAAATGGCGACATTTTCATTTGGTAGTCGAACCCGGGTCTCTAATAATGCAGCGGCCCTCTCTTTGCGAGCGACGCTCGCGAAAGTTTGCAGGAATGCGCCGCAGAAAAACATCCCACGTTCGGAGCGTCGACTCCCGATTTTCGAGCCAGGTCCTTGCGGTGTCTCCAAATAGAAGAACACACGACGCGCTTTTCGTCATGGTCCCAATGGTTGAGGGCGGCCCACACGGTCATATGTTTTCTAGCCAGGACTTCGGGTCTTTGAACGATGACCCATGGAAAATTGGTTGTTCCCTGGTTGATGCATGGACCATCGTGGGCTGGGACGCTGCGGTTGTCATTGTCGCTGCAGTCGCGGTCATGGCCTTGGTCTTCCGCGCCTTGTCTTGTAGAAGCCCGTACTCCGGTGGTAGCCCTTGCTGTCGGCGGCTTGTTCGCTGCCTCCTTGTTGGCGTCGGTGGTCTCTCTCCGCGACGTGGGCTGGGTTCACGGCTTGACAGGGGCGTCCGTACATGAACGAAGCAGCACCTCCACCAGATGTCATGGGGTCGTGACGTGGCCGAAGACAGGAGACTTCGTGTTGGGATTTAACTGTTTATTTGGGCGAACCTGTGCCCGGTAAACGGAAAGTCCAACTACAGCAGCAGTCTCGCACAGATAGCAGTGATAGCGGCGAACGGAGCGTCGGCTTTCGATCAACAACTGACAAGCGGCGAAGCGCGTCGGCATTTATACTCTTGCCGTCGAGTGTTCCAGCGTTATCGCTGGCGGTGGCGTAGGTTCCAGAACAATCTGTACCGTTCGCACAGTGGGCGTGATCTTATCGAAATGATCCACTACAGTCCGGAACCTTTTCGAAAACTGCAGGCGCGGTTTGCGCTGAGAATCGTGTGGTGTTTTGGGACGATAACAAAAACTTGGGAAATGGAACGTGGCAATATTGGGCAATATTTAAATGTGCCTGCTGGATTGCTGTTTTCACAAAAGAGATTGGCCCTTTGTGACTCGCTGAGTTTCGCAATTCTTTCATCGCTAGCACCAAGTCCCGAACCTCAATTCTTAGTGCAGCTGTATTCTGTTTTTTGCCGAATTTCCTTTTCACTCTCTTTCTGTACTTAGCTTCGCCCTCTTTAGTTCTTTCTTCTGTCAGGCTGATCATCATTTCAACTCACCGCCACTTTGGCTCGTAAATATGTTGCTTTGCAGGAGCAGTCAAAATTCTGATCATGAATGTTTAGTTTTGTTCTTGTTTTTTGTACCACTTCTGCAACAGCTTCATTGAGGCTGCAGTATGTAAAATGCATAAGAAGTGTGCACCCAAGAGATGCTTTTTAGGGCTGTGCACAATGAGCTACTTCATTTAAAGGCAGCTCTTCCATCCTTCTGGGAGGTCTGGGCATATGCTTAAGTATTACAACATGCCTTAATTAGCTGGCTTCACTAGCCCTTTAACTGCTGAAGCACATAGAGCAGTAAACCTGAGCGCAATTCGCTGTTGGTTTGGCCGTTTATTGGGTTGATGTCTGTGAATCTGGTTCACTAATACTGACTTTTTGTTAGACATCTTTTAGTTTAGAAAGGAAATCAGACTGTTGGTATGGCCTTTTGAGCTTTTGCTGCCACCAACCTTGTACAAGCCTTAACCTTTGAATTTTTTTACAAAATTCTCCTAAGTCCACGTGAATAACCTTTAATGGTGCAGAAAAATGTTGTGATTGTACCATATAATGAGTCAGCTGCCTAAAATCTCTTTATTATTCTGGCGCTCATGATATGATTATCTTGTTGTTTCTTTTATGCCAGATCATGTGAACTGCTTGGTTAGCTTCATGTATGTCCACTGGATGCCGTCATGACCACCCGAATGACAGCAGTTATGATAGATATTGAATATTTTAATTAGTATGGTTGGCACTGTGATCAATCTTGCTTGTCTCAGTTTTACAGCTTCAGTTTCTTCTCAAAGTTTGACAGCATTTACAGTTTTACACATCAGCTAGTGGGATCGCCCATACAGATACTGCACCATCGTATTTCATGGAAGCTCCTGGGTGCTTTAGGGTGGCCAGTGTTTCTTTGTTGTTGAGCAATTCAATCTCGCTTTGTTAAACGTGTAGCTGCGGCAACCAACCACACAAAGTTAGAAACTACTTGGCAGTCTTTCGTCTCGCTATTAGAGTATCGCTTTTATTCACTATTGTGAATCATGTGTATTCAGCTTGAATGGTAGAGCACTCTAGTAGACTAAATAAGGGATCACTTCACATAATGTTCTTAACAAAAGAACCTCTCTCTGCTTCCATTCCTTGCATTGATTCTTTGATTTAGCCACTTGTGCAGCTGTCGGTTTTGTTCTCGATGCCATGCCATCTCTGTGACTTGCTCTTGATCTTGACACACCTAAACGTGCAGGCTTCTTCACATGCAACTGTCTTGAAAA